>BLSH010123622.1:358242-368997 GCA_018402905.1 Glandirana rugosa | reverse complement strand
ATATGAGGCTGGAGTACAGGTGCTGCATGTCACATGCTCTTGGGTTAGTGTAGGGAGAGGATGCTGCCAGCGTTTTTGTGAGGGACAGATTGCAGACATTTTAACATCTGATCCTGCATCCTGAGATTACTACTACTGTTGCTCTGAGGGACAGATTGCAGAAATTTGAGATTTCACATACTGCTGCTTTGAGTGACAGATTGCAGATCAAACTCTGCATAACACAACGATCGCACACACCGATCAGATTGTGGGAGTAATTTGAGATTTCACATACTGCTGCTTTGAGCGATCTGACTGAATTAGGTAGAGGCTTCTGCTTAGAGGGACAGATTATTGTTCAAAAATCATCTCCTAGTTCTAAAGGGAGAGGTTCTAGCTGCAGCTGTAAGTGACACATTATTGTTCAAAAATCATCTCCTAGTTTATTTTATTTTAATTTATTTTCCCTATCCCCATAAGTGTGAAGGCTGCATTCACACTTAAGCATTCTGGGAATGCAGGCAGAAATGCGTGTTTCTGTCTGCATTTCAGGAAGCGTGAAAAATTAGGCAAAACATGTATCGTTCTTGCTGTGCCAAACCAACGCGGGTAGCAATCTTGAGTTTAGTCCTGTTACAAAACGCGCAATGCAATAAGCTCTTGGCTTAGTGCCAAAAAAAAGTACATGAGCTACTTTGGTCCATATGTCATACACAGGGCATCCCATTCAAGTGAATAGACCACCCTATGCTATTGAGCAAAAAAAAAACACGTAAAAAAAATAAAAAGTGATGCTTCCCTCAGGTGTGAATGAAGCCTTAACACAGAGCAGTGCCGATTTTCATCACTATACAGGCGGTCCCCTAGTTACAAACATCCGACTTACAAATGACTCCTACTTACTAATGAAGGGTGACAACAGGAAGTGAGAGGAAATCTCCCCCTAGGAATGGAAATTCACTCCTGTAAGAGTTATTATGGGAAAAAGGAGTCTCCACTGAAGCTTTATCACCAAGGTTTGCTTCCACAACAACCCAAAATTTTCAAAATCCCATTATCATTGGGACAGAAAGTGAGGTGAAATCTTCTGAACAGAAACAAACAGCAAAACAGACATTACAGGGGTGTTAACCCTTCCCAATGCTATCCAAAAAGCGTAAAAATATTTTTTTTGGCTGAAGCTACACTTAAAAAATGTACCTGTTCCGACTTACAAACAAATTCAACTTAAGAACAAACCTACAGTCCCTATCTTGTTTGTAACCCGGGGACCGCCTGTATTGCAACTCCACCTGCTGCCAGATAAAGGAATCAGCTTCCAGTGTGCTCTGCTGATCTGAAATAAGGTGAGCATTCTCTATTGCGGCATACCTCTGAAATATGGCCCTTCCTGAAACAATATATTTTCATTTGAAATAACAAAAAAGAGCCCCAGTTATTGCATCGATTTATTTTTAAAGTAACATTTTAAAAAAATATATTTTTCACCCTGCTATCCATTTGTCAGGGTCCTAACCATTATATCTGCAACAAATGCACTTAATTCTGAGGTTTTAGATTAGTATTTTTGGCCAGTGATGTTATAAGTCCCTTGTTGAATATACAGTTCTTTCCAAGCATCCAATATGCTTTAAATTTCAGCTTTTTAAAAAAATCTTTCACTCCCAGCAGCTTTAAAAAGACAGAAAGTCAGCAGCCATGTCCTGAAATATTCTGCAGCATTAAAAAAATAAATTGGTTACTTAATTGCTCTCCTAAAGTATGTCTCGGTAGAAATGATTGGTTGGCTGGAGAGTTTCTTTGCAGCCACTATAGGGTTTACTTCTTGCTTGTTCATTTACGCACTGCCAGGAAATCTGTATCAAGAGAAAATTAAGATCATTATTAGTTTTTTTCTGTCATTCTTGTGCCTAATCATCTGACTTAATCCCCTGCTATATTTCTTCATAATATCAAACCAGTATTAAATCAGCCATGGCGTGTTAACTCTAGCTTACCAAGTAGCTTTGTAAAGTGCCTGCATTTTTATTTGATTTTTTTTTCCTTAGTATTTTAGCAATCAGAAAATTACGCTGCTTGCACACACTGAGGATTATAGCTGAATTGCTAAAGGAAAAATTCACAGTTGTCCAAAGCAAGCAGTTAGAATCCATTATTAATTTGAAAGATGGACTGCAGAAACCATTGGTTCCTATGGGCAACAGGAAATGTTTCCTATTGAATACCTTTTCAAATACTGTATCAGTATATTTACTGGTATAATGATAGAAGACAATCTATGGGTTTGAAGGCGCAATACGACAACCATTGTCTTCCCAATTTCTTCCTTGTGTTCTCTTAAATAACTAAGCTGCTCTCTTTTAAGGTCCACACTGATTGGTCTAATGGATGCTGTAATTGACTCTTCCTATCTCTGCATGTTATAAGCATATACAGTTCAGTACGTTCTTATATAATGCTTTGACTAAAGCATCTGATCACTACAGCATACATTTATCAATGATTTGCAGCCCATGTTATCACTAAATGTGTGAGGGAAATCCTGTACCAGGCTCCATATTGGACAAGTGGATTATTCCCCTTCTACTGAGTAATTTAACCTTCTGGTTACACCTTAGTTGGTGCATGGGCTGTCATGTTTGGAAAATTCTAGAAGTCTTAATTTTCTGCATGGTGTTAGGTAATATTTTTGTGGTTCAACATCATCCAGCTATTGTGCTCAGCCTTGTAATAAAACTGGACCAAAGAAGAACTGTGCATACATGCAATAATCTCTTCATGGTATTGACTGACTGCTCAGCTGCAACCCCCAAAGTTTGCAGTGGCATCAGCAATTAGTGATGGTAGGGAGCAACTCATGGGGCCCACGGGCAATAGGAGATCATGGGGTCCCTTGTGTACCTGCCCACACTCAAGCCACACCCACACAAATCCTCACCTACATTTGCACTGCCCACATTACATGCATTTGTCACAGAATTTCTCAACACTATATTCAAAATAAATGTTTAATAAGTTAAGAAAATAAAGAAAACTAAACTTACATTAAGGCCTCATGCACACAGGATGTTTTTTCACTGTTTTACAGCAGCTGTTTTTAGCTGCAGACATTTTTTTCTACAGTCATTAAACCCTTCATCATGTTATCCTATGTGTTCTTGCATACTTAGGCTGTTATCAACTGTTTTTAGCAGTGACGTTTTTGAGCTGTAAAAAAAAACCCAAAACCAGAGGGTTCTGAGATGTTTTTCAGCTGTAAAAATGTTCAAATGCCCAAAAACGCTCAAAAACATTGATCCCCAATGTTTTTGGATGTTTTAGATCAATTGGAAAAAAAAATGCTGGCCCTTTAAAAATGTGAAAAAACGCTAACATAGCTGCTTGATGTCACCTTCCTGCTTCTCCATTGTCCTTTTAAGGGAGCTGGCTAGGGCAGAAAAAGTGGAGAGAGGAGGCAGGTGGGGACTGCCTCCTCTCCTTAAGGGGGAGGGGCCAGCCATAGAAAAGTCACAACAAAGGTTGTGGTTGATCCAGGCTGTGCAGTAGTAGTGTGGCCTCAGGAGACTTAAAGCTGGCGACCCAATAAAGGTACCAGGAGCTTCCCATGAGGTTCCCTACTGGCCCTGAACTCTTGGGCAGCATCCAAGTGCCTGTGCGAATGGTCAGTTTGCCCCTGACTGTCACCATACATTGTTACTTTACTATACAGCTCTGATCACTGTCACCATACACTGTCACTATGCTGTACACTGCCACTGATCACTGTGACTATACACTGTCACTGATCACTTTAAACTATCACTGATCACTATTCACTGATCATTATCATTGATTACAGCAGGCTTTGTGATCTGTACCTGGGCTTCTCTCCCCAAAACATTTCCCCGTGTATAATCCTCCCTTTCAAAAACAAAACAAAATAAAAGTAAGAAGAAATCACTTTTCCCCCCATTGCAGAGTTTCCTTGTGCTTTATACAGTCAATTCTTCTCTTTCTGCCCAATTCTCCTCCCTCTTCCATTCTGGGCTCTCCCTGTCACCTCCTCTGCGCTCTGCTCAGTATTGGTGTGACAGTGGAGGATCGAGGGATCTCGGTGCTTAATTTGGGAGTGTAAGAAGGTCCATGATTGGCTGGTCAGCATGCTGTGCATCCACAGACAGAGGGGCATGACTGAGCGCAGTATGTGAGAGGACACACTTCTCATTGCTCCCGCTATTGATACTAGTACTGATCCTCTTCCTGGCCTCACAAATACCTCTGTCAGCTTCCCCAGCAGCCTGTGAATCCTTCAGTGCCTGCTGCACTGGCATTTTTGCAGCCTGCATAGCAATGATGACTAGTATCCACAGACAGCCATACCGGGGCAATTCCCAGGAGCAGATCCTGTCGTAGCCTCTCATAGGGCCCTCTAATGGCCATGGGCACTTGGGCAGTGCCCAAGTGCCAGAATGGTCAGTCTGCCCCTGGTAGGGAAGGTTCCTTAGCTACAGTAGGCTAACAATTCCCTGGGTAATGACTTATATACATGGGCATTTGGTTACGTTAAAGTACAACTAAAGACAAAACTTATTTTAGTTATGGATAGAGTGGAGAGGCATTAGAACATCTGTCAGGTTTGTATAGCTTGTTTTAACTGTAATGAGGTTTTTTTTATTGCTGTATGTGCCCATCAGGGAGATTCAACCTCTCTATTTCTCCTGTTTGTCATTATCACCAAAAGTAAAAGTAACAGAAAATCACAAATTTATGGTTGTCCTCAGAACATGAATAGAGGGGAAATTTTCCAATGGGGTAGCTAGTTCTACTGACCCTAGTGACAGCCAGGGATCCTCTCACCTTCTGTATTGGCTATGGGGCAGGAAGTGAGGGAAAATCTGCCCAATAGGACACAGGACACAAAAAAATGACCTTACTGGGGTTATAACTCTCCCTAACTCTATTCAAAATTAAAACAAAAAATTTGCTTTTAGGTTTACTTTAACGCTACTTTTCTTCCCATGCACATTATTGGGAGTGTAAAAGTCCATCAAACCACCTTTAAAGAGCTTAGAGGAAAATAAGAGGCTAAAACTAGGCTGCATTTTCCTATGTACACAACCCCTAAGTATTATAAAGGTTTAACACCCAGCAAACATTTTTTTTCAGTTGACTTAAAAATATGGTCAATAGTGAAATAGATTGTAGCTGTTAATGCTGAAAATTAGAATGTACAGTTTGTAAAATGATAAATGTACATAGGGACAGCCATATTTATTTATTATGTACACAGGCTCTACATCCTGCTTTGTGTTCTAAAAAATGATTTAGCGTTATTTCACTTTCTCAAAACACAAGTCTGTAAATTGTGTAACCCACTGAAAACAGTGCACTTACTTTGTGGCTGATAGCTTTCCTTAACCATTGTTGGGCAGGGAAGCTAAGTGATTTCAGTGAAATTATATGTGAACCTTACCTTACAAGCCATTCAGTTTAACCACTTCAGCCCGGAAGGATTTCACACTTTAGGGTCCTTTGCGTCCTTTTTCCCCCACAAATAGAGCTTTCTTTTGGTGGTATTTGATCCCCTCTGCGTCATTTATGATCACCGCTATAAACAAAAAAAGAGAGACAATTCTACAAAAAAAAACAATATTTCTTACTTTTTGCTAAAATCCATATCCAAAAAATATATAAAAAAACAAATGTATTCATCGGTTTTGGCCGATTTATATTCTTCCTCATATTTTTGGTAAAAAAAATCGCAATCAGCGTTTATTGATTGGTTTGCGCAAAAGTTGCCGCATTTACAAACCATGAGAATTAATTTCTGGAGTTTTTACAATTTTTCTTTTTTACTAGTAATGGCGGTGATGTGCTATTTTTATCAGGACTGTGATATTACAGCGGACATGTCGGACATTTTTTACACTTTTTTGGGACCAATGACATTTATACAGTGATCAGAAATGTAAATATCCACTGATTACTGTGTAAATGTCATTGGCAGTGAAGGGGCTAACCTGCAGGGGGAGATCTAGGGGTTAACTGGGGGAACCGCTCCTCTCTCCTAGGCAATTGTGGCTTGCTGGCAGAGATTGAGTCCGCCCGAGCCACGGCCACACTCCTGCGGAGTGCGGTGGGCACGAGAGCACACTGGCGGCGGCGTGCTCCCGCCCGCTACAGCGCACACACGAGCCACCATTTATACACGGTGATTCCTGGGACAGAGCTACTCTGCAGCAGTAAATGTATGCGAGGCGGTTGGGAACAGGTTAAAACAGAAATGCAAGGCAAATGTTTATATAATACTTTTTTCCCTTTTCTTATTACGGCTCAATTGACCTCTGTTCTCTGCATAAGGGGCTTAGAGAAGTTGGGGTGGAGACTGCAGGGGGTGTGGTAGTAGAGGCAGAGAAACAGCAATACACTGATCATCCCATTGATTAGCTGTGGAGCAGGGTGTGTCAGCACAAGTCTGAGCTGTACAAAGGGGCTGCGCTCCAAAGTAGAATGAAAATTGACCATGGTGGGATGGAGGTGCTTCCAGCAGAGGGACTGGAAGGATTACCAGGTATTTCCCCACCCTTCCCAGTATATGCATTAAAAACCTTCATTTTTAAAAAATAAATTAGGAAAGTGCCAATAAATTTACACAAGTTGGTCACATGACACTAAGAAGACATTTACTCTGCAAAACACTCAGAGATAGTAGGACTTGCACATAAGGATAATATAGTTCAACAAAATATGCACAAACATGTAGAAAAATATTTAATACAGAAAGTTGTAAAACTATTAATGTAAGAGTTATCTGTAGTATTATTGTGTGGCAATGACTGATAGACGTTAACACAGTGTTTCTCAAACTTTTTCTCAGTTAAGGCATTTTTTCATATTATGCACAATCTCGGGTCACCCCATTCTAAAATATAAAACACAAAACTAATAGTTTTACACAATGCAGCAACATCCACACGTAGGACACCTAACATTAGAGGTGAGTTATTCTTCCAAAGCAAACACAATTTTGCACACTGTTGCTGACTAGTATTCCAATGTTTCTTTTTTCCCTCAGTTGCTCTCCCTCACTCAACTAATGTGAGCCCAGTTTTGACAATGTCCTCCGTATCAACCAATGATGTCACTGGTTGTTGCAATACCGGCGAATAGAATGTTGGAATGGTGCACAATGAAAACCTGTAGCTTTGTGTAACTAAAAGGCAGGCTTGATTCACCCCTGGCTTGTATACAATTTTTGGGCAATTTTTAGGAATTTTTCCAAGGCACCCCTGAAGAAACTTGTAGGCACCCTGGTTGAAAAAGGCTGCTTTAACACCATGCGTGTGGACCTTAAAATAGAAATTTCCTATCATCCTTTAGCTATTTTATAAAGAAAAGAAGTACTACGTGCATACATTTTGTCACAAAACATACAGTATGCAATGCTGAATTATCCAGCAAATGGAGATGGGAACACTATATTATACATATTATAACATATATATGGTTACCCTTGATTACTGCTTTTTTTTTCATTTTCTCCATGTATATAACTCTATTTAATTAGGTTAAATGTTCATTTTCACTAACTAGGTAATTAACCAAGAGTTGTTAGTTACCTCTTGAAGACCAGCAAACCTGTATTTGCTTCAAGAAGCCAGACAAGGTAAAGGGATACAATTACAGTGCCTTAAAAAAGTATTAGTAGTAACAATACTGCGCAAATCTGGTTTGGTTAAAGCTGCCAGCACAAAAATTGACTAGATAAAATGCAAAATTGTGGGTGATAGTGCAGCGCTAAAACTTTAACAAATATTAAACCTTTGATTTCTTACTGTAAAAAGACCATATATAAATGTCCCTACAGTGCAAAATACAATGTGCAAATGAACAAGGTGCAAAAATCTTGTTAAACTATTAATTTGTTACTGTAAGAGGACATAATGACAGTGTCCATACAGTGCAAAATACATCATGTGCAAATAAGCAGCGTGCAAAGGAGCAACTTAATTAATGATAAAGTGCATACATTCAAACATAAGGTGCATGTATCCAATAAGGTGCAAAATAGTAAAAATTAATAGTAATACAATTGATATATATGGAAAAAAAGTTCATAGAAAGTCGATAGTTGTGATAATACAAGGCAGATTCTCCAGAGACACACCAGGGTTGATTTACTAAAGCTGGAGAGTGCAAAAACTGGTGCAGATTTGCATGCTAGCCAATCAGCTTCTAACCTCAGCTTGTTCAATCAAGCTTTGACAATAAAACCTTGAAGTTTGAATGAAATGAACCTTGGTTTCTGTGTGGAGCTGCACCAAATTTTGCACTTTCAAGCTTTAGTAAATCAACCCCACCATGTGCTTGCAACGTTTAGGCTAAAAAGTTCAACTTTGATCTCATCTGACCAGAGCACCTTCTTTCACATATCTGCTCTGTCCCACATAGCTTCTTGCAAACTGCAAATGGGATTTCTTATGGCTTTCTTTCAACAATGGCTTTCCTCTTGCTACACTTCCATAAAGGCCAGATTTGTGGAGTGCACGACTAATAGTTGTCCTGTAGACAGATTCTTCCACCTGAGCTGTCGATCTCTGCAGCTCCTCCAGAGTTACCATGGGCCTCTTTGCTGCTTCTCTGATTAATGCTCTCCTTGCCCAGCCTGTCAGTTTAGGTGGACGGCCATGTCTTGGAAGGTTTGCAGTTGTGCCATACTCTTTCCATTTTTGGATGATGGATTGAACAGTGCTACATGAGATGTTCAAAGCTTGGGATATTTTTTTATAACCTAACCCTGCTTTAAACTTCTCCACAACATTATACCTGACCTGTCTGTTCCTTGGCCTTCATAATGCTGTTTGTTCACTAAGGTTCTCTAACAAACCTCTATGGGCTTCACAGAACATTTGTATTTATACTGAGATTAAATTACACACAAGTGGACTCTATTTACTAATTAGGTGACTTCTGAAGGCAATTGGTTCCACTAGATTTTAGATAGGGGTATCAGAGTAAAGGGGGCTGAATACAAATGCACACCACACTTTTCAGATATTTATTTATAAAAAAAATGTAAAAACCATTTATCATTTTCCTCCCACTTCACAATTATGTGCCAGTTTGTGTTGGTCTATCACATAAAATCTCAATAAAATACATTTACGTTTTTTATGATAAGATGTAGAAAATTTTAAGGGGTATGAATTTTTCAAAGCACTGTATGTTAAAGGAATCAGGTACAGGAATTCTCTTTATTGTATATGGCATGAGTGTAAGTTTTTAAGCTTTTTGTGCTTCTCCCAGCACTTTCTCAACTAGTCTTTGCGTAAGCGCTGGGAGCAGCATAACATGCATAAGTGTGTGCTCTTCTCTGCTTTAGGCAATAAAGAGTATTCCTGAATATTCCTGTATCCCAGTCATGTGTTTAGTCTCTTTTTCAGACTTGCATGTTATTCCTGCAAGCCGGCCATAGACATATCAAAATTCAACCAGTTCAGCAGGAACCGGACGGATTTCGGCTCAGCCTCTCAACAAGTTGCTGAGAGCCTGAGTCAGCCACTCCTGCCCCCTCTACAGTCCAAAGCTCCAGTGAGTGTTGGGGGTGCAGAGCAGAGAACCAGGGACTGACAGGCACCTGCTCTCTGCAAGCTGAAGACCAAGAACTGAGCTGTCAGTGATGTCTGATCGCTCAGTTCTTGGTCTTAGAGGTGGCAGGGGACAGCCTCTCACAGTACAGCAGCAGGATTCTTATGCCCGGTACACATGATGAGATTATCGGACGAATGATCGTCCATTTCTCTTTTGCATGCTAATCTTAGATCGAATCGGAAGAGTTTACTTAAGTCACGAAAATTCTCATATGACAGAATAAAAATCAGAAGTGATGTGATGTGTTGTAGTGTATTTGTATTGCATTTTCGAATGACAACTGTACTGGTTAAAATGAAAATCCTAAGATTGGGCATCGTATGAGAAAATTGTGCAATTGGATAATATTGGATGAACTGTCATGATCAGCTCTCGAAAGCTCTGTACTAACGATCTGATTATCATGCGATCGCTTCAAAAGCGGTATTTTCTGATCATGTACGGGGCTGCACTGCTTCAGACAGGGTGGCGCTGGATTGGTACAGGAGTCAGGTAAGTGTTTAGGGTTGGGGGGGCACAACAAATAGTGGGGATTTTTTTTACTTTAATTCAGGGAATGCATAGGGCTCAAGTCCTGCGGGAATGCATGGGAACGGAGTTCCTGCACTTTTTCCACAGAGGGTGTTTGACAGGTGGCAAGGAAGCACCCACTGATTTAATACCTTAAAAACCTGCACCACTTTGCTGCAACTGCTTTTGTTTTCGGGGGGGGGGGGTGCCAGATATAGGACCTTCGTCTGATATAGGATACGAGTCCTGATAATCTACATGCCACTGTGCAGTGTATCTCAACGTTTCACCACGTCCAAAAATTCCATAATTTAGTCACCCACGAAGGAACGGTGGACAGTTTGTGGGAGACACCTTTTTCACGTCCTTGAGGCAAGGGTACGTAAGGGCGTCCTGAACTCGGGATACGTAAGGGACTTAATTTCATTTTTTTTAGGGGTGATAAACAACACGGGGGGGTTGGGATTTGTGAATGGACTGAGGACATGGTTAGGTCGCGGTGGGACAGACTTCGTCACGTCGGGGCATGTACTAGTCTTTTATGGCGAAAACTTCGCTAGCGTACTATTAGTCTAGCAATCATGTCTCGAAAGCTCTCGACTAGTACTGTCAAGTAGGTTATAATAGGTTAAC
>BLSH010123622.1:304460-358232 GCA_018402905.1 Glandirana rugosa | reverse complement strand
CCCCCCCCCCCCCCCCCCCCCCCCCCCCCCCCCCCCCCCCCCCCCCCCCCCCCCCCCCCCCCCCCCCCCCCCCCCCCCGCCAGATATAGGACCTTCGTCTGATATAGGATACGAGTCCTGATAATCTACATGCCACTGTGCAGTGTATCTCAACTGCTCATTAGAGATGGAACGTCACTTCCAGTTGGGCTTGATGCACAATGTGGTATTAGTAGTGGTGGTGGGGGGGATCTTGGATGAGTTCCCACACTTTTTTTCACAAGACTTGACCCCTGCATTAAGGTAAGGAAAAATGTGGGCTTTAGAGCCGCTTTAAGCATGTTTCCTGGCACCAACATGCCAGCACACAATTGGTAGTAGCCCCACCTATTTCCATCCACAGAACCAGTGCATAACTGTAAAGTGGTGATACCCACAAAACAGCCTATTCATTTTTTTTGTCATCATGGAATTCACAACTAATGTAAAGAGAATAAATCCTTATCTACCACCCCTGGGGGTTGCCCTTGCAGGTTCAGCCACTCCTGTAGCACAGTCCCTGACCTGGGATGCTAAAGGCTTTGATAAGGCAGGGAACCCCTTCTTTGGATATTTCGGGGTTACAAATTGGGTCTAAGTAGTCCCACATACAGCAGTGCAGCCAAGGCTATCTTCCTCAGAAGTGCTCTCTTTGTCTGGAGCCTGCATCTCAATAAGTCAATGGATCCATGGAGCTGTGACACCACATTTCCAAGACAAGTATGTTTTCTCATTTTTTGGAGTTCATCTGTGAATGTCCTTAGAAGTTATGTGTTACATCTCCTCACTGGTGGGCCGCACTCGCACAAGGTCACAGTGTGCATTCAAGTGGCCATTGTGCCTGTTGTCACTTGATATAGATTAGCCTACACTGGTTTATATAGAAATGATGAAACAAATATCTTGTAAGCTCATAGGTATGTGCAGCCTATTGCTTTAAGGTGTGCACCCCAAAGCTTGAACACACATGCCTTTCTCTGCAGCCTCAGTTGCACGGGGCAGTGAATGAATGGGAAGTGTTCTGTGCTGAGTGGCTTCCTGTTCATTCACAAACTGAAGCATAGTAAATACAGTTGAATGAATACAGTGAGTAAGTGTGTTCACTGTGTTCATTGAGAAAAAGAGGGGGCTGGTAAATTACATATTTACTAGCCCCTTCTCCCATTCTCTATTCTGAAGCCACCAGCACTACGGGGGGAGGTGCAACATGGGGGAAGCCTGGCCAGGAGGGGGAATTGGCATCCCACGTAGTGATTAGGGTGTGCCCAGGCACACCTGACACACCCCTGCGCACTCCTATGAGTGAGCTATTAATAACAATATTAGCTAATTATAAAAAAGGAGTGTGAATCTCTGCAGCAGGGGCACATACAGCAGTGAAAAGCTGAGAGAGATACTAACCCTTCCAACTCTATGTAAAGCTAAAGAAAAAGTTTTTAGGTTACGTATACTTTAATGTATTAGTAAAGCTGCTACCCAGAAATCAATCTGATTTACATATACCATGTATAAATCAACACTGCTGTTTTGGTAATATATTGGCAATATTTATATATTTGGTAAATATAAATGAAATAAGCATTACTTTAATGTAATTATTTGGGAGGGGCACATTGGAGAAGCTACCAGAGTTTTGCATTAGTGCACTATAAATGCAGTTAAAAACAATTTCTTATATATTGCAGCCGGTGTGTCTGCCAATAACAATTGCTCAGGGTACAATCTCTTGCCAGTTACTTAACCTAATATGACAAGACCATAAATCAATGGCTGACTGATGGGATTGTCATGTTTTTGTTTCTAATACAGTAGATAATGATTTATGGAAGGTTAGAAATTTTATTATGCATTTACTCCATTTTTATTATAATTCACTGTATGGTTGTTGCCAGCAAATCAGTTGTTTAGCTTTCACATTGTGGCAGTAAGTTTTGTGTGGTCTCTTATTTCTCCTTCTCACTGTTAAGGAGAGGCAAAGTCAGGGAGTAAATATTCTACTTTTCCCATAGAACGCAGCCTTGAACTGTCAGAAGTGTCACAGGTTAATGGCACGGCTCAGCTCCATTTATCTTATTCTGACAGCTCACCCAGCCTAACACAATGTAACAACATTTTTTTCTGGACCAGGTGACAGTCCTGGCCCCTTTCCTCTGCAAACTGTTCGCCCCAAAAGACATTAAAAATAGTTTTAGATGTAAGCACAGTGCAAGAGTACAGTACACAATACCTTGGATTTTTTCAACTATAAAATGCAAACTTTTTGATGGCTTTGAAAGTTTGTGTTTGGTATACAGAACGCATAAGACGTAGTGAAAATAAATGCTACCTACATTATTATATTACCTAATTAACAACAAGTTAAATAATAAATATGGAAATACTAGTTGTCTGGCAAGAATACCTTCTCTGCTGCTTCAGTGCTTTGGGTTACTAACCTAGATTGTATATCTAGATAAGGCCTTAAAACTTCTTGACTTTCCTTACCTCCATATTTGTTAGAGGTCAGTCACTGACCATGGCAGCATACATATTGTATTTAATTTGTGAAAGGCTTATTTTAGAGCTCATTCACACCAGAATATGATGCAGGAAACCCGCATTCTGTGTGCATTTCACGCACCATGTTGAAAATGCTTAGGGTGTGTGATCTGCTGTGGGTGTCAATGTATTCCTAACCACACAGGTGGCAAATGCAGTGTGTTTGCCTGCACTGGACTGCAGTACCATGCGATCCGGTGCAGTGCATTTCTGAAAAGTAGTACATTTATTAATTGTGTGTGATCCCGTGCAATTTCAGCTCATTCAAATGCATGAGCTGAAAATCGAACCGCACCGAATCGCACAAAAATTGCAAAAGAATGTTCATGTATGATTCAGGTGTGAACTAACCCTTAAAGTGTTACTAAATCCAGGACCCTGCATTCACTATATTTGGTCTCCCACAGTACACAGAACATGGGCAATTATTTTAGTAAATATAAACTGCTAAATACATTTTCTCATCAGCAGTATATAGCAGCCTTGTAACTTCTATCAGTGTCTGGTTAAAGCATGAAAGAGGAGTTCTCCTGATTGTCCTATGAGGCTGCAGGACCCCTGACTGTCTTTCTGGGCCCTGCTGATTGGCCCAGTACTGATCACATGCACTCTCCCAAGAAAAAAAAAAAAACTCTATAGCAATACACACTAAACTGAGCGTGTGCAGGGTGTCCCCAAGGCTCTGTATTATTAGGAGATAGACTGGGGACTGTGGAAGAAGGGGAGGATCAGAGAAGTCAGGATTAAACAGCCTTTTTACACAATATGTAGGATTAACCCCATAGGTACCACAGTGAGTATAACAAGCATACTTTACTGCATATACAGACTGATTTTACTGTTGTGGGTTTAGTAATACTTTAAAGAGACACTGTCATTACCCATCACTTTTCCTATTTAGTATGTAAGTAGATAGGCCTATGTTTGTACACATATACCACACCTTTATGTAGCCCCCGCCTTCTCTCCTTACAGTCATATCCTTGTATTTCAGAATGCATAGTAATATGGTCAGTAGGGGAAAAATAACCTTGCTGTTAATGTGCAACTTGGTGTAAACCATAACTAATTGGAATTCTTTGCTCATCTTACCAGAAACCTTGGTAAGTTGACTGAGCCAGCAAGGTCCATTAGTACAGATATGTACTTATCCATACATTGTCATGGCGAAAGAAAAAAAGGTTGGTCTCATGCTTTCATACTTTAAATTGTTAGATAACTGTTTTTTCTAAATCTAGATAATCCTGCAATACAAATACTTATGTTTCAGGTGCCTGCAGCAGTCTTCCATAATTGGAAAATTAATTTACCGTTCCTGAATAAATGGCACGGCAGCTTTAGGCCATAAGAGAATCCAATATAGCATTTAACATTAAATGGGTCAGTGACTCATAAATATGGCTGCTTGACTTTGCTGTGCTAGCGTTTTTAATTCATGCACTTTTTATATTACATGAGATTAATTATTTATTAAAGTTAAATAGACTGGTTTGTGGCACTTGGTTTTATTTCAGAGGCTGATTTAATTTGTAACACAATTTGTATCGGTCATAGGTTAAACTAACCATAATGGATTCCTCCCTGGGTCATTTGGAAGAAATCAGAATCAGTGGACTTCTATCTGTTCTGAAAGTATATTATGAGCATATCTTCTGGTGCTGGCATTTAGGTGTGGTAGATATTTTATGCATTTCAGATAATTTAAATATATGCAGTTGTAATGTGTGATAGACTAAAACATCGGGAGGCTTTATGCATGGCTGAGCTAACCATGGTGTCCAATAAATCACTTGTCAGGATACAGAGAAATGGAGACATGAATGCAATACATAATCACATGTGGTAGAAGGGTAAAAAATGGAGGAAAGCAAGTGTAGCAGATACTAGGGGAATCACTGCTCCTGATAATTGCACATTTACTTTTCCCATCCTTATAAACAGACTGAAAATGTGGATAATTTCATTTTCATTTTTTTAATGAGCAAAGAAGTCTTCAGGGAGGACGGGTGTGTTCTCATTTTACACATGTTTAATTTACAATGATTTGAAATAGCACCATATGTCAGATCAGCCATTGTGTTTAAATGACATGGTCTAACTTGAAATAACACTGGTCACCAAGGGAATTATGGATGCTGGATTGTGAGGAGGTGACACATGAAGCACAAAGGTATTGTCTCTTAGCCTAGCATGCACAGTGCTGTAAACTATTAACAGAGACATGGATACTCAGCAGAGTTTCATGAGTGTCATCATCTGAGCTGTGTTCAGGTCCATGCTGGCAAGAACATTGCAGGTCTTCTGGGATTTGACATGTGGTGGCAGACCTACCTTAGGTAGTGTTTAGAAGGTCAATTTTAAACAGACAAGAAAAAACAATACATCGATGTGAAATTTTAAATACAATAGTGTTTTTGGAACATAATCTAAACTGACAATCAAGAGCTGCATATGATCTGATGGGTTTAAAAAAAAAAAAAACAAGCACACAAAAAATGCTTATATCAGGGCAATTATAAAGTATTGGAAAAGTTTACAGATCTCTAATAAGATATGCAATTGGTATTCCATTTTGGTATTACCTCTATGCAAGTATATATATATTTTCTCCTTGGAGCATTATATTCATTTGGTTAGTCCATTCCCCAATAATAGCTGTACAAGGTCTTTTCAATGAGTTGGATTCCTTTTTGAACTTGAGTTAGGGCTCTGGTCATAGCCTGAAGCTCAGCACCTTCTAAAGGTACATCACCAGGATAGTCTAATATACACATCTTAGGGCCTCTGGGAATAATAGCATGGAATATTTGTTCTACGAGCAGTATTATTCCATCCCAGTAATAGACAAGCTTTAAACAATGCCAAATATGTGAAGTACAACCCTTACATCTATACCATATGGGGTTGGAAATCATTTTCTTAGTTAATAGTCAATAAGGTGTATAATGTGTTCTACAATATATATATATGTAAAGCGCTGTGTAAATTGACAGCGCTATATAAGTACCTGAAATAAAATAATAAATAAATAAAAACAATATAACGTTGTAAAAAATGTTAGAGTTAGATTGAGAGATGAGTGAATTATGTTCTGTAGAATATTTTACCATTGAGCCTCATCTAAAGCACCCATCTCAGTTTCACTTTATATATAACAAGGTTGTTTTGCATATTTAGTAGTAATGAATAACATTTGGATATAAAGCCCTTTGCTTGTGTGAAATGACGCACCTTATCAAGCACTGGTGCAAGAGATAGTTAAGGGTAGCTCCCTCAAAGAAATGGTGTACCCTCACAACTGCATATTAATGCACAATTTGGTATTTTATAAATGAGTTAATTCAGATTAAAGCCCATTAGACCAGAGTGGCTTATAATAGATGTACCCATTAAATGTTGTTTTGTGACCTTCAAACAGATATAGTTGATGATGTGACAAGTTTGCTCTAACTTTCAGTTTTTAGGGGAAAGTCTGTGCCTCCAGTATACCATGCAAGTTAAATGAGCCATTTACGTGTTTCAGAAGAGCCACTGCCTGAGCTTCAAAATACTCACATCTCTGGAATAGCAGGAATATCGCCATTGAAGGTCATGTTGAATCCATGGCCAACAAAGGGATTTTTTTCCTCTATCTGGGGTTAAGTGAGTTTCTTGTATGCAACATATAGCTGGTTGGTATTTACGCAAACAGTAGAACATTTAGTAGAATCCCACAGCCCTGCATTCCATGATATAATGTTAACTGTATCCATAGTGCAATGGAAAGCATAATAAAAGATTTCCAGAGTAGCCAGTTGTCATAGGGAAGAAAGACATTTCATATAGTGACCGATTTAGTACAGAAAAATATGTGAAAGAGGAAAGAGTCTGAGGCTCTAAGGAAAAAGGTGGTCATTGTGACAAGAAAAATAGTTATAACCATAGACAACAGATAACATTGTAAAACTGGCAGAGATCAGAAGTGGTGTGGCTACTCACAGCAATGTTTAAGCTGGTAAATTTTATCTACCCTAAGTGAGATGGAAAGAAATCTCTCTGCAGGTAAGTAGAAACCGAGAACTGTTGCCTATACCTGAATATGAATTACTGTAAATCAGTGGTTCTCAACTCCGGTCCTCGGGACCCTCCAACAGGCCAGGTTTGCAGGATAACTGAAATACATCACAGGTGATATCATTTGCTGCTCATTGATTGCAGCATTCTAGTCTGCATCTCCCCAAGGTAATCCTGAAAACCTGGCCTGTTGGTGGGTCCTGAGGACCGGAGTTGAGAATCACTGCTGTAAATGAAGGAGCCCTCTTCTATCTTCTGAGAATCACAGTGTCCAACTATGGAAAAGAAACAGACATACGCTCAATTAAATTCACCTGGGTAAATGGTCAAGCTTTTATGAAGGTGATCCACCACAATACCCCCACAGAGTCATGCTAATTCCACCTTCTAGGGCCACTGTTCTCTCATTTTCTGAAAGTCCTGTCGCAGTAATTACACTGGCATACATGACTTCCATTAAAATAGGCTGTTGCTTCATAGAATCAACACTGCATTTAGTTGTTAACCCTTTCATTACTTTATCAGATGTATCTGTGTTATCAGTACTCAGTGCTACATAATGGTGTCCTGGTACTCATTGTTGGATTCTTTGTCTCTTTGTGAGAATGTATGTTGGGACACTCTCAGAGATACATCCCCTCACATGCCTCGTACTGCCACACTTCCCCAGTGGAAAACTTTAGCAGTTTATCTGCTGTAATAAAATTGCCTGCAAATCATTGTGAAAGAATAGCAATCCATAACCACCTGAGAAAATAATGCATAGCCATGATTATACACAATTACAGCAGTGTGCACACATACTGTACATCTTCAATCAAGATTAAATGCTACCGTGTAGCTGACCCTACAGAGACTTATGTGATCTATCAGTTAGTAACAGGCAATTTTTTTGTGGTTAACTGCAGGCAGTTTTAATGGAACAGAAT
The DNA here is from genome assembly GCA_018402905.1 of Glandirana rugosa. Lineage (NCBI taxonomy): Eukaryota > Metazoa > Chordata > Amphibia > Anura > Ranidae > Glandirana > Glandirana rugosa. The sequence continues at coordinate 350,694 of BLSH010123622.1, read as the reverse complement.
CTCAAGATCACCTTTGTAGTACAGGTAAAATAGTTTTTGACCAGATCAGGCATGATGTGCAGCAATTTTAGTCCTACTGGGTGTTAAGATGAGCTAATATTCCATTAAATTAGCATTAGAGTATCACTTTGGCTGATGAACATAGTTAACATAGTTGATCTCTAACCAATCCTGCTTGGTTAGGAACTAGATTGATTTTTGCTTGATAAAAGCAATGTAACCTTTCTCTGTAGAGAAAACGGAATGTTTGTTAATCAGAAAAAAATCAAATACGTTTCAGATGCAGTATGTACACACAGTTATCAGTGCTGTTCTGGTGCTAACCAGTACTGATCATTGTTCAGGAGGTAACACCTGCACAGCTTCATGCACATACAGTATTGGCCTATGTATGGCCTATTCTACAATAATACTGGCACTTTACCTAGAGGTTACTCCAAAAGTTTTAGCATCATAGATATGCTATATTAGTCATGCAGCTTTCAGTATTCTGGTTAATTATTGATCAAAATGTATCAAATAAAATATCATAGATTTTGCCAAACATGTAATATTAGGACCAGAGATCTATGCAGGGGGAAGGGGGCAAAGCATTTATTCTGTCTATAATCCCTGTTTGTCTTTAATCTGGTTGTGATTTCAAGTATTAGGTGAGCTCAAGATTTTCTACCATTCCCATGAATATTTTTTGTGGAGTCTTGAGAAAAAGAAGCAGAGAGAGTAGGTAAGGTGGAGACTTGAATCAAAATGCAAACAAACATTTCAAAAATAAAAAGTATAAAAATGTGTTCAGAAGCCAGTTGCCTGTAGGTGGTGAAAACAAATCATTATATAAAAGCAGCAGAATTCTGTTTAGAGTATTTAGGAATGATCACTACGGATGAACAGATTACATTAAAAATTATTCAAATAAAAAAATCTGCTAATAACACTTTTTTTTTGCAATTTACTAAAAAATAGCCCTGTGCAATCTGCAATGCAGATACCAAATGAGATGATAACGAATGGTTTGGAGTCTGTGTTAATGAAATTTTGTTTGCATCACATGGGTTTTGAATTCCCAAACAAGTCTAGGGGAATGCAAAATCTGCATAAGGCCCCTTTCACACAGGGCATGATGGACTCGGCTTGCTCAGTAGGGATCGATTTGTTGATCTCCGCTGAGTAGGTGGATGACAGGTCTATCTCTCCTCATTATGCAGAGATGAACCTGTCAGATCCCTGCTGTCCTCTATGGAGATTGGATGAAAACGCATCCGCCTGTCCATTTTCATCCTATTCCATCCGATCCGATCCGTCAGACAGATGGAAAATAGGGTTTCTATTCATCTGGATTTGGCGGACTGGAGCGGATAGCGGTGGATGTCAGCGGACATGTCACCCCTGACATTCGTCACTCCATAGAGGTGAATGGAACATCTGATCAGGTCGGCCTGAGAAACTGATAGGTGTCATAATCCCAGTCATTTGGTTGCTTGGATTGCCAGCTTTCTAGCAACTAATTACTTGAGATATGCAATTCCAAACAAGGAAAAAAAAAGCAAAACAGTGTTTCAAATAGTGCAAATAATATAAATGTATCTAGTGTATAAAAACCATACCCATGGGTCTGTTTACAACTCAATATCCTTCTACCATGAAGGGAGCATATAAAGTGCCTCAAAATACATATATAAAAATGTTCTCTTATAGAGACAAATAAATAACATACATCTATGAGATTAGTAATTACAAATTGCAAGCAATCAATTCAAAAACAGTACCACTGTGATAGTAAACTGTAAAATTACAACGCAGGTGCCAGGGTGTAAAGGGTGTAAAATTCCTAACGCACACAGGTGAAACTTCTTCCAGTGCTATTTTTCCTTTTTGTGTCTCCCATATAACTCCAGTGATAGTAATATCCACCTCATGCATATTAAGTGTGAGGATGGCAGCTCACCTTATAGGTTTGATCTATATTCTCATACAGATCAAAAAATGCTTGTTAGCACGTTTCTCCTCAGTGCTAGTAGTGCAGATGGTCACTTTCCTGGTCACTTTTCTCCAAAGATACTCCCCGATTAGATCATATATAAATAGAGAAGTCTCTGTCACGTACCTTGTGGTCGACTCTGACTTATGCGGGGGGCAACCTCTCTTACGGCCCTGGTTCGTGAACCCCTGATAGTGGAGACAGGGAGTTCAGGAGCACAGGGAGGCACGAGGGCTGGACTTGGTCACAGATGCTAGGTGCAGGTCCACAGGAGTTTGTGTAAGCAGAAGAGTGGTGGTACAGGCCGGGTCGGTAACAAGCTGGCAGTGCGGCACAAGTGGTGCAGGCTGGCGGGTAGTCGGGTACAGGCAAGGTTGGCAACGTGCGGGCAGATGCAGTACAAAGGATCAGGCAGGAGAGTGGTCGTAAACAAGCAGAGGTCAGGGCAGGCAGATAACAACAAAGTCCAAATGGGTAGCCGGGGTCACAGGTGCAGGAAGTCTCTCTAGAACAAACGCTGGGGGTCACAGGAACAGGAACGCTGTAGAATGGACAGCACTGGCTGCTGGGCATTGTGAGTTCAAATAGAGCCATTTGGCGCCATTTCCAGTGCGTGCGCGTGCACGGGAGCGCGCACACAGGCGCACGCACAGCGCACAGATCCATCTTTAAACACCGGCTCTTTTCTTACAGGTTCCTTACAGTCTCCCATAGTGTAAAACCATATTTTATTGTGTAAAAACAGAAATGTAACACTCACAGTTTAAGATCAAAGCAAACAGCAAATTCCAATGTAGTGCAGAGCCTCTGGTCTGGCCGTGACTTGGAGATCAAACTTCACCCAACTCCTTCCTATGCGTTACATCACAGATCAAATGACTTCATCAGGGATCTCCCACACTTAATATACATAAGGTGGATACTACTATCATTGGAGTTATATGGGAGACACAAAAAGGAAAAAAGGAAAGATAGCACTGGAAGAAGTTTCACCTGCATGCACTAAGGATTTTTACACCCTTTTCTTTATTGGGACTCTTGCATCTGTCTTGGAATTTTTCAGTTTACTATCACAGTGGAAGTGTTTTTGAATTGATTGCTTGTAATTTATAATTACTAATCTCTTTGATGTATGTTATTTATTTGTCTCTATAAGGGAACCTTTTTATATATGTATTTTGAGGCACTTTATCTACTGTACTGCCTTCATGGTAGAAGGATTTTGAGTTGTAAACAGACCCATGGGTACAGTTTTTATACACTAGATGCATTTATATTATTTGCACTATTTGAAACACTGTTTTCCATTTTTGTTTTTTTTTAAATATTTTTTTGGGATTGCATATTGGAAGCTAAGCACCACATCATACTTTTTCATTTATTTTGTTTATGCATGTGGGGACACATTGTGCCAATGTGAGCAGCTGCTAAAGTAACAACATCAATTAAAGGTAGTGCATAGGGTCTATTGCACTCTAGAATTACTTACTTTTTCCAGCATTCACAAGAGAACAGAATTTCCTCCATCCAGACCTGCACTGGTCCTATTGCTACAGCCACACTATACGCCTTGCAGTGGTAAGGGGATTTGATGGGGACACTGATGTAACGGGGGACTCTAAAGTAGACCCTGATGTAAAGGGGGAATCTGATGTACTCTGATATAGGAGAAGGCTCTGATGGGGACACTAATGTAAGAATGGACTCTTCCTTGATGTGGTAATGGTGGTTGTCATTTATTTATCAAACTGATTTTTTTGGCCCCCAAAATATATGATGTGGCCCTCATACTTTAAAGTTTTAGGGCCCTGGCATAGGGTGTCCAAATATGACAGCGCAGTCCAATAGGCACCAGAACTTGGTACTCAAAAACAGAACTTGTCAAACACACATCTTAAGGTTATCAGTTTTAATGTGAGTTACACAATATATTAAAGGTTCATAAAAATGTGCATACAGTACCTGTGTCTGAAGTTAGGCTTTAAGGCATGTCTAAGCAAAAGAAAAGTGCTAACATACAGCAGTACAGGAAGACAAAGAGATAGAAAATGAGATACCTCATTAGGGCTTTAGATACTATTTCCTTTTCTTCATAAAATGAGAACAATTATTTTGTTGCATAAATTATAAATGTGCTTAATTTGGGTAATAAGGAGTTTTTTTATCTATCTATCTATCTATCTATCTATCTATCTATCTATCTATCTATCTATCTATCTATCTATCTATCTTTCTATCTATCTATCTATCTCCTATGCATATCATTGGTGAAGTATTTGCTGAGTCTATGTTGATTGCATACTGTTATCAATACAGTATGTGTATACAGTTTGTGTACTATAGATTTATTAACAAGTCATTTCTTCACAGTACCATGCCTAAGCTCTAATATGTATGCACAAACATGTAGAGATCATCACTGTAATTCTCAATTCTGATAGACAGCAAGCACTTAAGTCTTAGTCTTTTGAAGTCTGTAAAGCCAAAATAGTAGGTCTTTATGTACATAAGTGTTATTTAAAGTCAGCGTAACCTCATTGTAACCTTTTCTATTTCCTTCTTTTAATAATAACCTGCAAGCTTTTTTTTGGAACAGTACAAATGATTTTAGAGAGGAGTAAACCTTCTCTTGTATAGACGTAATATGATTGCTACTTACGAAGCAATTTCAATCTTCTAGGTTTGAATCAGTTTTAATTACAATGTTTCCACGCAGATTTAGTATTTTACACTTGACAGCCAATTTTCATTTTAGCATGCTGGCCATACAATCATATATGCAATACAATGTCTTCTGGTTTAATATGTTACCTTTCCTCTTTCTTTATATGTGCTCAAGAAGTGTTTTGGTTTAATCCCGAATCTGATTGTCATTCAGTTATAAGCACTATTGCATCGCTCAGCATTAATAGAAGCTAAAACATCAAATACTCTATCAACAGACAAGGGGGCTTCAGAGTTATGGAAACAGAATTGTACACTTTAAAAAGAAAGTTGTTCTACACTGCTTTTCTCTGTCAGTGTACATGAATCATTTGTAGGTAAATGAGAAAGGAAGGTCAAATACATCATCACTTTACATATTACAGATATGAAAAGGAAAAAAAATGTTTTATTCAGCATCTCATCTATTCCAGTTGATGGAAGGATATTTTAAATATGTATTTCAGGGATGTAATGGACCTGGGAATTAGATTTTCTATGGATATCCTATTTCTAATGTCTCTAAGCTTTTGGCAATATATTAGAATAAACCTTTCTAAAGTAAAATTTGTTTGCTGCCAATGCTGAGCTCCTTCTGAAAATGCCAGTTGCGGGCCATTCTGCTGACCCTATATTTTCAATACATTTTGAGTCAGTGACTAGAAATAGACATAGGGATAAGGGTTTCTTACTTTTTAGGATTTTCATTTTCTGCATGCTTACTTCAACTTTTACTGAGGTCAGAAACAGCCAGGGCACTAGCATTTTTAGGAGGAGATCAGGAAAAGCTTACATCAGTGTTGCCAACCTCCCACAGCATGGGAGGTTGGCAAAATATGGAAAATTTACTGGCGGAGCACATTTTTTACTGGCAATCTGAAAAATAACATTACTCCTATTAAAAGCGAAGACAATTGATATTTAAACACAACATGGAAACACTGACAATACCCATATCAAGTAGTTTGCCTGGTTTACACTTAAAAAGTCAGCACAGCATGCACAAATTATCAGACCCTGATATTTATAGACAGTTGTAAAAATCACTGATTTTTACAAACTGTCATTAAATTTACTGGCGGTTGGCAACACAAAATATAGATCCATTTGATGCGGCATCTTAAAAAGATCTTGTCACCACCCAAGGCATATTACGATTAAAATATTATGGTAATATACTCACAATGCAATGGTTGTGGCTGCCTTTCTTTTAAAGTTTAAAGAGGCTATTCGTCACTATCTCCTAACACTCTGAGACTTTGTGTTCAAAGTGGTTGTAAACCTCACACATGAAATATGAACAAAGCATATGTCTCTATAGTGTGTACTTGTGTACTTAAGAGTGCTAAGTTTAATTTATGTCTGCTGCTTCATTCCTCTGCTATCAGCATGAATCACTTCTGACAGGTTTACCTGACACCAAGAGAAAATTGGTGACACGGGAGGAAGCTCCAGCAGATTGACAGGCTTAGCTCTGTTCTGGTGTGCTGTATGGAGAGAGGTGTGTCTCTTCCCTCCAATCAGCTCTCTCCTCACTGAACTCTGCAGAGCGTAACTTCAGCTCTCCATCCCCTTTTTTACCTCTCATGATAGCTTTGAAAGCTTTGAATGAATGTAGAGAAGGGAAGACTATAGATAAACAGGTACAACTTTATGTAGGAGGATTTGTTTAATCTCTGTATCACCTGAGGCCAGTCACTTCATTGGGTATATGTGAGGGTTTACAACCACTTTAAACCTGATGCTGCCACTTCCACCACCTGCCCCTGATGTCATCCATGCTCCTGAGAGAAGCCAGCGAATACTCAGATGATTTGCAAAGACTCATCCATTTTCAGAAGCCTTATTACTAGGTTTCAGCCAGATCAAGCAAGCTAGAAAGCAATCTTCATCTACTGCCTCTTTAGCTAACCCATATTGCTTTGGGACACGTATCATGGTTTCATTCCTGGGAAACTGGTGGTAGCAGATCATGTAAAATAATTATTCTTGATATACACACATGAATTGATATTAAAGCGGAGTTCCACCCAGTTAAACGTCAGCAGCTACAAAAAGTGTAGCTGCTAACTTTTAACAACCAGACACTCACCTGGCCCAGGCTCCAGCGATGCTTGCTCTTCTCCCCCTCCCCTCGGTGGTGCTGACATCACAAGTGTGGGCGCCCGGCTTAGGCTTCAAAGCTGGGCACACACTGCGCATGGCTGGTGTATCTTCTGGGACCTGTGACGTGTCCCAGAAGATTGCCGGGTGGGAGGGGGGGGTGAACTTCTTTCCGGCTCTGCAGTGCCAGGATAGGAAGTGCAGCTGGGACCCTGTGAAAACAGCTGTCCCCCCCCCAAAAAAAATGACATGCCAATTGTGGCATGTCGGAGGGGTCGCCTCCCCCTAAAGTGGAAGTTCCACTTTTGGGTGGACCTCTGCTTTAATATATGAAATATTAACAAAGGTTCCCCTGTAGTGTCTAAGATTGTCACCTGCAAAAGAGAAATACACAACTGTATATAAAAGGTTATACATATTTTACAAAGAGAAATCAATAAATACGCAATGGAAAGACACACTTACCATGTATGAGAAAGAAAGTATATAGCTACTCACAAAACACAGTCCTGAATTTCTACATTCTTCTCAGTTTACTTTAGCTCCAAGTTCTTTCCATTCCATCTGCTTCAAGTTTCTTCTCTCTAGTCATTTCTCAATAATCCACCTTCAGTCATCTCGGCTCTCTTCTATACAAATAGCTTTTTTGTAGACAAAGTAATTCTTTTGATGATCCTTTGCTCTTCTTTAAGCAATTTTTAGTGTAATACACTTAATAGAACCGTAAACAACGAGCTTCGCCTAGAACAGATGTTTTTCTCAAACGGTTTTATTCTCGGAAGAACTTTCCTGTTTATTAATAGGCAATCCTTTGCAGGAATGACCAAGTCATTTAAATAGAAGGGAGATTGTTTTCCCTCACAGATGTCCACCTATTGAAACTAGCATGACTCTTGAATTAAAGACATTTGTTGATATGTTAATTGACTAAGAGGCTATATCAACAGCTGGTCAGGCACAACTGGCTTGTTCATACACATATGATTAACAGTATCATCTTTTCCCAGAATACCCAGAATATATCGATTTATCATTGTTGCTAACATTTATCTATTACAGAACGCTTTACCAGGGTTGATATGCTATGTGTTTTCACTGCTGTTCTCCTCTGTATATTCCTTTTATTTAGACTTTTTACAAAGGAGGACTCTAGTTTATGTAAGAAACAGCTGGTGGAAAAGGTAGAAAACAGTACAGAAAGATGTATTGCTCCCTAGAGGAAAAGAATCACTGCACAAGAACTGATCCACATGCTGGTTCACAAAACATTGGCATCAAACAAGTCATCTGTGGGTTCCAAATTTTTATTTTTTTTAGATACTGATGCTTTGATGAAATATTTGATTTAGGGACAATGAACATGAGAGGTGAATATTGCTAGTTGTGACACCACATCCCTGGGGAAATACAACACAAACCGAAAATAGAAAATAAGTTTGGACCTTATAGGTTGTCACTGTGGTCACCCAAGCAGAAACATGAAACAGTGAAGTGAAAGTAAAAACAGTATTTATTCCATTATATAAATAAGAAATTTATAAGAAATTTCACACAAATAATATAAAAATTTTAGCAATCGATACACATGGCACTGTGGACATGACTAAACGAAATCGGTCCAGTTCCCGGTCGTCCTCAAATAGGCAACCAGTGTCAAAGGCTCCAGAATGATATGAAGCTTCTTTGCCACAGAAGGATCGCAACGCGTTTCGCTATGTGCTTCCTCAGGCGATCCTAATAGTTATTAGGCAAAAAGCTCAATTAATATAAGTCAGTGTGAAATTTCTTATAAATTTCTCATTTATATAATGGAATAAATACTGTTTTTACTTACACTTCACTGTTTCATGTTTCTGCTTGGGTGACCACAGTGACAACCTATAAAGTCCCAATTTGTTTTCTCTTTTTGGTTTGTGTTGATTTAGGGACAATCTTAAAGTATTATTAACAACTTCAGTCCCGGAAGGTTCACCCCCCCCCCCCTCCTGAACAATCCATTTTTTGCAATACTGCACTTCGTTACTTTAACTGACAACTGCGCTGTCGTACGAATAGAGCTTTTTTTATAGTATTTGATCACCTTTGTGGTTTTTAGTTTTTGCACTATAAACAAAAAAAGACTGACAATTTGAAAAAGAAAAACAATATTTTTTACTTTCTGCTATAAAATATATCCAGTAAAAAAAATTTAAAAAATAAAATGTCTTCATCAATTTAGTTCGATATGTATTCTGCATATTTTTGGTAAGAAAAATCCCAATAAGCGTATATTGATTGGATATTGATTGGTTTACGCAAAAGTTATAACTATGTGATAGATTTATGGCATTTTTATTTGTTTTTTATTTTTTACTAGTAATGGTGGTGATCAGCGATTGTTAGCGGGACTGCAACATTGTGACGGACAAAACAGACACCTAACTGACACTTTTGACACTTTTTGGTGACCAGTGACATTATTACAGTGATCTAAAAAATTGCACTGTCACTGTACTAATGACACTGGCAGGGAAGGGGTTAGTTAACATCAGGGGCGATCAAAGGGTTAGGTGTACCCCTTGGAGGTGCTTTCTAACTGTGGGGGAAGTGCTTTGACTGTAGGATAACAGAGATCCGTGTTTCTACTTGATAGAAATACAAGATCTCCAGTCTCACCTCTGGCAGACCGCTGTTCTGCCTCTCCTCAGAACGATCTATGGATCTCGGCAGATATCCCGCCTGCTGGACTCGCTAATTGGCTCTCGCTGTGTTCAATCATAGTAGGAGTAGGTTGCCGGCGGCACGCACATGAGCCCCAGACCCCATGCACAAATCACGTACAGGGTAGGGTGGTATATCTGTGTGGGGTAGTCTTAAAGTGCTTAAACCCACAATAGTAAAATCAGTCTGTATATGCAGTAAAGCATGCTTTTTATACTCACTGTGGAACCTAAGGGGTTAACTCACTCACTGTGGAACCTAAGGCGCTATATAAAATAAAGTTTATTATTATTATTAATCCTCCACTTTGTGTAAAAATGCTGTTCGATCCGGTCTTCTATAATCCTCTCATCTTTTACTGTCCCCAATCCATCTTGTGATAGAACAGAACATTGGGGCAGTCTGTACATGCTCAGTTTAATGTGTATTGCTACAGAGTTTTCTTTTTCTTGGAAGGGCCCATGTGATTGGCACCGAGCCAATCAGCGATGTCCAGACAGAGGGACAGGAGTCCTGCGTAGAACAATCAGAGGATAATGAAAACTCCTCCTACAAGCTTTAACTTGACACTGATAGAGGTCTCAAGACTGCTATATACTGCTAATGAGAAAAGGTATTTAGCATTTTGTATTTACAAAACTTATTGCATTTCCATGTTCTGTGTACTGTGGGAGACCAGATATAGTGAATGCAGGGTCCTGGGTTTAGTAACACTTTCAGAGTGGACACTAAGGAACCAAGAGTGCCACTTATATCTTGCAGGGTATTGTGAGTATATTTTGTTTATTGATGGCTAAAAAGTGTTGGCAGGTGTATCCTATTTTCCCAAAACCAAGACCTGGCACATCTAAACCATGATAGACCCCTCTCTATATTACTGCCATATTAAAATACTACTACTATAACTAATAATAATACACTGGCAGCCGCAAAGGATGTTGGGACTTGTAGTTTCCCATTCATAGAGGACTCTATAGGGAATGACGTAGATGGGTGGGCAGAGACCCGCACAACCACGTTTTTTTTTTTTCAAACAGTGACAGCAGGTGCCCAGATAGAAATACGGGTGGGACATGTAGCATGTTTCAAAAGGTGAACTTATCCTTTAAGATACTGCAGGCAATATAGAGTTGTACAATTGGCCAGCAGAGGACAGGAGATGGGAAAAGCTAGGTTTTACTACAAGGATTAAGATACTGTGTTTTTTTTTTCTTTCAAACAATGCAGAAGCAAGTTGAGAATAAAAGACAGCTCCTAGAAAAGATTATCAACAGAAAGTGCAAAGCTGTACTTTGATCAACCCAACTTAAAAAAGACCCTATCAACATGAAATAAAAATATAGAATTCCATGAAAGAAATATCTTGAATCCTCCGAAGGAAATAAACCACGCTTGTTTTGGGAATATATTTCAGCAAAAAAAGCAGTTTAGCCTTTAAAAAGTCCCAATCAACATATAAAAAAAGGTATACTTCAAAATGAATGAAAATTCCAAAATAATACTATCTAAATCAAAACCCCACTTTATTTTTAGAAGGAAGGGCTTGTAGCAACAACAAAAGAAAAGTTATGCTATGAATGAGACAGCAGTTAAATTTGATCATTGACCTTAAATCTACTACAAAATAAAATGATAGCTTTAAAAGTGCCCAATAACCCTAATCGCTCCCTATGCAGTTTTTTTACTTTCCCTATCTACAGCAGCTTTCAATACATTGACAATATGGCTGCTCTAAGCCCACCTCTTATATTGTGAGGGGACTGCCTCACCCAAAAGCCTCCTTATTGGTCTTTCTAAACCTGCTACCCATAGCTCAAAGACCAGGCAGTGCACTATGGTTTGCAAAATCTACATATAAATTCCCCAGGAACAAGAATTTTGAACCCACAGGATTAGCCTGAAAACCATGGTAGCGGCAAATGTTATCCTTCTTTTCACAAGCTGGTGAGTTGTATAGCAAAAGCTGGGTGCTAATCAGCACTTATCTATAATGCTGCCATAAGAGAGAGGATAGAGTTTGATTATTCTACATTACAGCACGGTCTAGATAATGGTGATCCTGATTTCAAAGATCCTCCATTTTGTTCCTCCTGAAATGAAAAGGTTAGATGTGACAATGGCAGTTTAGCATTTAAATACTGCTTATACCAGGGATTCTCAACCAGGGTTCCAGTGCTAGCTTTCATTACAAAAAGATTTATAATTGTTCAATGTCAACTTCATAGTTCCCCCCTGCAAGCTACAGCACTGAGCACCGTTGGGTTGATAATATCAGTCTGATACTCTTTGCGCCCCGGTGACTAACGTCACTATTGTGAGCAGGCAGTGTGGGACAATGGGAACATCTTATCTCTTTGGTAAGTAAAAACTACAGAGAAAATCTATACACCCATCTAAAGGGTACTTTCCCCCAAGATTTTTGGATAATGACAACCATTAAGTAGCCTTTATTGCGTCAGCTTTACAGGTGTTTTTCAGAAGAGGTGGAAATCCTCCATCAGATTGGGACATTTTTCCAGCTCTTATAATTTGGTTGTAAACAATGGTGGAATGTCTATAATGCCAATTACAATGCTTGGTAGAATTAAATTGGTATTAAACCCCGACACAAACATGGACAGCTTACTGATCCTTAAAGGAGAAGTATGGCCTGGGCTCGTTTGGCCATACTTCTCCTATGGGTCACAGGAGTGTAATTCATTTTGCACTCCTGTGACCCGTTTTCAGCAGAGAGTAGATTAAAGTCCGCTCTTTGCTGACATCACATGCTTGGTAGAGGAGGAGAGGCATTGCGCCATCATGACTTCAAGAGTCAGGACCGACAGCCATCTCAGCCTCTCATCGAGGCGCTGAGAGCCTGAGATAGCCGATCCCCACCCCTCCACAGCTCAGCGCTCCAGTGAGAGTGGAGGAGCAGAGCGGAGGGCTTGCTGATTGACAACCAGCAGCTCTCCGCTTGGGGATCTGTGAGAACTGAGCCATCGGCGGTGTTTGGTGGCTCGGTTCTCAGTGTACAGGTGCCGGGGGACATATGCAGCATCGGTGAGTATAATGGGGAGAAAAAAAACATACTTCTCTTTTAAATGTAGTTGCGCCCTTATATATATTTTTTTCCTTTTTTTTCACCTGGTGATCCAACCAGCAAAACATTTCATATTTTAGGGTGGCTCCTCTATCGTTTTTTTGGGTTAAAGGATTTATCTTAATACATAAAAGCTGACCATTGTAAGCACCCTTGTCAGTGTTAAATGGTTTGTCTCAAACCTCTAACTTCTACTTTCGCTGCACAGTTCAGTCTGTTAAACAAAGTTGAAATATAAGAGCAGGATCAACAGGGGGAAAAAACATGTTAAGGGTGGCTCAGAAAAACAAAGACCACTTTTTTAATGCTACTGACCGACTGCATCATATATGTCATTTGATTTTGCCTTCAGTACCACATCAAAGCCTGTTAAGTAAAAAATTATTGCACAAAACTGCAAAGTTCTGGTTTCCCTAAACGCAGATGCAAATTTAGTGTTCTCATTGAATACCAATGCAAATTTAGCATTGTCACTGAACACTAAGAGCACATGTCATTGGGTGTTGTTTGATGTGCATTTGGAATGCACCACACACACATCCAAGAACTGAATATACACTGCCCAATCTCCCACTAATCCCCACACTCCTTAGCAGTGCACGGTAAGTAGAATAGACAAGAACAAGTACTGCCATCTTCTTCCATAACACTTTAATGAAGAAACATTCTGCATACAAAATACAACCTGACTCATTTCTGCCTAAACAACCATAGCCATAGCTGGTTGTAGCAGGCTAAAACACTGTTAAAATAACATCACATGCAAAGCAGGACAATAATCAAAACATTAACGCATGACATCAGTTAAGAACAATGAAAGAATGCAATAGAAGAAAAATAGAAAAAGTAGGGCTAATATATAACCAAGAAGGGATGTGAAAACAGTGTTACAAAATATCATCTTCAAGTATCCCTTTAGGTGGCATATCACTCAAACTAATTCCCCACTGGGAAGAGCCCTAATTGTGCAGTCCAGGTGGCAACTAGTAGCTCTTGGGCTGCATTCACACCTGAGGAAAAAACAATAGGCGGCACTCCAAAAGTAATGCTGGTGCTGTATTTATTGACCATAAACAGCCATACAGGGTACAAAGAAGGTAGACGCGTTTCACTCAAGACATGAGCTTAGTCATTACATGTTTTTTCCTCTGTTCTGAAGCTACGGTAGCGAGCCGAGGTGTGCACCCAAGGACGGATAATCTGGAAGCAGTCTGCAGCAGTGAGATACACATGTTGCATTCACACCTGAGCGTAGTGTTTTTGGGCATTTTTCAAGCTTTTTGTCACACGTTTTGTTGCGCGTATTTGCGCATTTGCAAACACCCAAAGAAGCTAATACGCACGACTGATGCTTTTCCATTGATATCTATGGCAATACAAATGTTCCAGAAACATCCAAATATGCTAGATTTGCACAACAAAAATACCTCCGGAACTTGCTTGAGCTGCAGGCATTTGGCTTCAGGCGTTTTTGAGTGGAGATGTGAACCATCTCCATAGAAAATCATTGGTTTTTTCCCCTCCAGCATCTTGTAGCTTCAGGCTTCAAGCATATTCAAGCTAGAAAACACTGAGGTGTGAATGTGGTCTTAATGTGGAGTTTCCTGCCACATATTTCTGTAAGGTTGTAGTCAGAATAGAATCTGTTTCAATATCTTCCTTTAACCACTTGCCGACCGCCAACCGCAGGTTGACGGCGGCAAAGTGGCTCGTTATCGCAAATCGCCGTCATACGACGGCGGCTGCGATAACGCGCACTGTGAGCGCGTGCCGCTGGAGGCGCGCCCGCGCGCTCACTGTGTTCGGGGAGGGCCAGGGAGTGGGTGCGGCGGCTTCGATTGCCGCCGGCTACCCGCGATGGCCCCCCCGGAGCGAAGGAACGGAGGTCCGTGTATGTAAACACGGACCTCCGTCCTGTGTGAGGGGGAAGGGCTGTGATCACAGCCTTCCTGTATAGGAAGGCTGTGACCACTTCCCTTCCCCAGCTAGGGCAGCCCCCATACAGTTAGAACACGCCCAGGGAACATAGTTAACCCTTAGAGCGCCCCCGGCAGGTTAACCCCTTCACTGCCAATGGCATTTACACAGTAATCAGTGCATTTTTATAGCACTGATCGCTGTATAAATGCCAACGGTCCCAAAAAAGTGTCAAAATAGTCCGACATGTCCGCTCCAATATCGCAGTACCGCTAAAAATCGCAGATCGCCGCCATTACTAGTAAAAAATAAATAAATAAATAAAAACCCCAAAAATGAATTCTCATCCTCCGTAAACGCGACCACTTTTGCGCAAACCAATCAATAAACGCCGATTGCAATTTTTTTTATCGCAAATATGAGGAAGAATATAAATCGGCCAAAAACGGTGAAAAAAAATGTTTTTTTATTTTATTTTTTTTGGATTTGTAGTCTAGCAAAAAGTAAGAAATTTGGGTTTTTTTGCAAAATTGTTGCTCTTCTTTTGTTTATAGCGGCGATCAGAAATGACACAGAGGGGATCAAATACCACCAAAAGAAAGCTCTATTTGTGGGAAAAAAAGGACGCACATTTTGTTTGGGTACAACGTCGCACGACCGCGCAATTTTCAGTTAAAGCGACGCAGTGCCGAATCGCAAAAAGAGCTCCGGTCCTAAAGCTGGAAATCCTTCCGGGGCTGAAGTGGTTAAAGGTGGATCCAAAAAGTTATTAGATACTGCATCCCAGTTGCCTGTAAATACAATGCTCAACTTATTATCATTAACATATTAAATTATTTTTGATTGACAAAAGGACCCTTCCAAACAACCAAAAAATGATCTATATAGTGACCAAACCAAAACGCATCACCTAAATAAAGGATTCATACTGGCAGAGATGCAGAGGTCCTCCCGCAAACCCATATAAAGGTTGATAAGACAGGATGAAAAAAATAAACACAAGGGACATTAATTACAGCTAATAGGATGTGCCCTTTTTACTGCTTACTCCTGTTTAAAACTCCCTCCATCGATCCCTCCCCCACCACTGCTGCCTTAATCTTCTGATATGGAGGATGTTAAGGGTGCATTCACACCTTCAAATGCACCCTGCCTCCGATTAGATGCAAGAGACAGTCCCATTGAAAGCATATCACAAAAACAAAACCAGAAAAAATTCTCAGCTAAACTTGTTAGCCAGCCTGCAACCGACTGAATTAACCATTTTAACAATTTGCATTATAAACAGGGGTTTAGTTTGCAAATACAAGCAGAGGCGGAGGCCGCGGCAAGGCACCCCATTATTATCCGCAGTCCTAACTCTATACATTTTTGAGAGCCTCCATTGTAGAAGCACATGCATTATAATGGATAGGCATAGGGCAGGTGAGCCTAGAAGGAGCCCATGCCTCCTTAAAGGCACAGGGGTGCACTGGACACCCAGCATATAGCACAATGGCAGAAAAGGTGGCCAGTAAGTCCCCTCGCCTATATTTCAACAGTACAAACAAATGGCCACTGCCCCCACCTATAACTGGCCTTAGAGGCAAGGAGCACATGGAAGGGCAACGCATGTAAAACAAAACCAGAAAAAATTTGCAGCTCAACTTGTCAGCCAGTCTGCAACCATCAGAATTAGCTTGTCTACCACTGCTGTCTTAATTTTCTGATGTGGAGGATGTTAAGGTTGCATTCACATCTGCACCATGCCTCCGATTAGATGCTAAAACCCCAGTGGGTGTTCCTGCTTTTAGCTGCAAGAGACAGTCCCAATGAAAGCATATCACACTCACTTGCATGTAATCTCTCATGTAGCGATCACATGCGAGTGATCAGCTCTGGATGCAGACTGCCTCTGTACAGGGCCAATCACTTGCATGTGGTCTCTGCATGAGAGTTTACATGTGAGTGGGTGTGATTAGCTGAGATGGCTGGTAGCCTCACATTGCTTTCAATTAGATACCTCTTGCAGCTAATCACAGGGAAACCCCGCTGAGGTTCCCGCATATAATTGGAGGCAGGGTGCATTCACAGGTGTGAATGCACCATTTTAGAGCCTTGACAGACACTCATCAATAATGCCTTTCCATGCTTGCCCTTTCCACTCATTCATAGAAGCCGTACTATGGCTAAAAACATGAAACACTAGGATGGGTGGAAGATTAAAAGGTGCACCGCCTCTATTAATAGATCCTGTTTCACTGAGTTCTATGAATGGAGGAGTTAGGAGGAAAGGGTGGATATAGTTGGGCTCTCTTGATAGCTATTCAAATGTTATTTTTATTTATTTTTTTTGACTAAACTTAGATTTTAATGTGGAATAATTATATCTAGATGCTATTGTAAGGCTCTTAAAGCGAGATGATGGGGGTATAGAAGAATAGAGAGCTTTCAAATCTCTGCAAACTCCATGCAGTCCTGAATGGGGCTTAGACCAGAGACCCCATTGCTGTAAGGCTAAGCCACTGTGCTGCCCATATGCTCTACCCATTATACAAAGTCCTGTAACAACTTCTTAAAAGGGGCAGTAGGATCATTGCCTGGGATGCTGTAGTTTGTGTGGTCATTTAATTGTCAGACAGTTTCAGCTTTATAATTACTAGTATTTATGATGACCACTGATCCACCTTTATCTGCAATACATTACTGACTGTAAACTCCTTTCTCTGTTCGAGTGTATACATAGGAACATGCTTTGCTTTAGTAAGATTAGACTTTGGAGGGATAGGTTTAGATTTAAGATACAGTAGCTACTTCTCTACTATAACCTGAAATGCATCAACTGCTGTGATCCTAGATAAAAAATGTATCTCGCACCTTACGTTTGTGAAATGATAACACACCACATTCTGTGACAGTCTCACAGTGCAGCTGGTTGAGAGTAAGGCGAGCCACCAGCTCTCCAAAATCAAAGCTAGTAACTGAATGAACAGCCTTTTATACACTGTTCATGAGTCTAAATGTTAAAAAAGTGTGTATGTGAAACCATATTACAAATAAGCTTAATAATTTCACAGATAGTAATGAATATATCGAAGTTAAATCTTGGGAAAAGAGATGAGCCTTTCAAAAGAACAGCAATGGTATTTTCATCAAAACAACACTAGATATGTCAATAACTTTATTTATTTAATGCTCTCCTTTTTCCGTTGTGGGTATTGTTTTATATTTTCTGCCTCCTCGTTGTCCTTTCTTCTTTTTTTTTTTACCATATACTTGTTTATACTTTCTCCTTGTGATCTTTGTAGTTTGTTGGCGTGCCTCCAGATTTTGTAGCCCCTTGTGGTAATGAAACCTTAGAAAATAACTATTTACAGAATTCCTAGAAGAGGCAGATCTTCTCAACCCAGCTTATTTTGACATGTACAAGCAGGGCCCTACTAACCATCTTGTCTTGAACTGTGTTGTAACTGTACTGTCTCTATTTTGTAATGCGCTGCACAAACTGTTGGAACTATACAAATCCTGTATAATAATAACAAAAACTAGCATGCTTAGTCCATTTGTTCAAATCAGAGCACATTATCTTCCAATTCTTAGAACCACTGCCTACTCATGCACTGTACTATCCTCATAATCTTGGAGCTCTCTTGGGTATTTAATATGTTTAGTCTCCATGATCTCTGATTCTGATTGACCCATGGTGGCTTGCACTTTGGCCTTGAACTCTTGACAAGATAGTGATTGCAATGTCCATATAAGTTCCTTTATATCCACTTGCATCTCAGAGCAGATGTAAAATAACCTCAGATCTCAACAATGGATGAGCTAAGGTTTAGGCTAAAGTGAGTTTCCGCAAGAAACTGTTACATGATAGCAGGTCATGGGCCCAATCACCTCTGGCTGAAGAATTTCCCTCCACACAGCTGCATATAACAATTGGGCAGGAATGCTGGTGACAACAATGACCTAATATGGCCACATCACCATATTTGCTCAATTACATCAATTATATTGGTCCAATGATGTCACAGCATCTCCACATTTTTGTTACACTGGGCTGTAAGGCTGGAAATATTAGTCACAGCTGATTGACCAGCATCTGCTATCATGTGATAGTTTCCCCTGGCTTCAAGCCCGGCTTGGTCTTCCCTACCCTCAGCTGGCAAACCATCAAAATCTGGTTTCACTCCACCACAAACTGTTCTGAATGGACTGTAGAGGGTATTTTTGTAGTTCTTAACTCCTATGAACCATAGCTTCACTAATGTGTTTATTAAAGCTTTTAAAGTCAAGCTGGTACACCGTTTGCCTGTAACTGTCTTTGGAACTTCAAATACAGGTCAGAATACATTACACATGGCAGCTCAGAGGCTGCGTTTGACCTTCTTTGCTTTGTGTTTCTTTGGACACAGCATATCTTATATAGGCGTATTCAAATTGCAGGCAAAGAGGGTCAAATATAGCCTTTACTTTTCAAATGCTGAACTTTCCATTCAAATGCATATGAATAAAAAATGAAAACACACAAAAGATAGCAGAATTACCAAGATGCTGAAGGAATGACACAATTTAAAGGTTTGGGCATTCATATCCCAAAACAGAATCTCAGCATAAAGTTAGATATCCATGCCCAGAGAAGGCTATGTCTAGTTAAATCACACACTTATTGCATGGTTAACCACTCCTTTGAATATTTTTCTGTCTTCTCTCTATTATCAGATTATTTACGTTTGCATGATCATTTTGAAACATCTTTTGGAAACTCTGCCCTGATCATGAGTCTATGAATACTTTTTAAATTTTCATATATTCTCCTAAATTTTGTAATTTTTCTCTTTGCCTTTCAGTTTTGCATGAACTCTCAAAGGTCTGTGTAACTATAACAAGTGTTCTTCAGTCTATAGATTGAACCTAGAGTTGAGCGAATCCGAACTGTAAAGTTCGGGTCTGTACCGAACTTTGGGGTGTCCGTGACACGGACCCAAACCCGGACATTTGAAAAAAGTTTGGGTTCGGGGTTTGGGTATTTTATCCCGCCTGTTGAATAGCTGCAGGGCAGCCAATCAACAAGCATTTCACTGGTTTGCCCCGTAGAAGCCATCACAGCCATGCCTACTAATGTTGGTATACTTGTTTTTTTTGTTTTTTTGAATATGCCTCAATATTTTGGGGGCTACCTCAATTAGAAAAAAAAAAACCAAACAAACAACAAAAAGTGTTGGCTACCTCCTCCATCTCCTCCTCCTCCTCCACCACCGTCACTTCCACCCACACTGCCACTGCCTAGTCAACCTCTAGGCTCCTAGTCCACATCCACCCCCCCTTCCCATTTTAATTTTTTTTATTTGAATTTAAGTTATTTTCCCTATCCTCATTTTTTTGTAGGGCACTTGTCCTACTCTTACCCCCATTTTACTTCCTTTTGCAGCCCTCTAGCACTTTCCATTACTTTTTTACAGTCATTTTGTGCTTCGGGGTCAAGTTCGTTACCAAACCCGAACTTTTTTGCGAAGTTCGGCCGAACATCCAGGTGTCCACTCAACTCTAATTGAACCTGAGCAATATTACATACTCAAAGTGGTTCCAAAGGCAGAAGGTTTTTGTTATTTTAATGCATTCTGTGCATTACGATAAAAAAAAAACCTTCTGTGCGCAGCAGCCCCCTTAACACTTACCTGAGCCCCACGTCGATCCAGCGATGTTGCATGAGAGACTCAGCTGTCTATCTCCTCATTGGCTCAGACACTGCTGTCGATCAATGACAGTGATCCAATGAGGAGAGAGAGGGGGTGGTGCTGAGCAGCAGCTTTGTGTCTGAATGGACACACAGAGCAGCAGCTCAGCTCGGGTGCTCCCATAGCAAGCTACTTGCTGTGGGGGCACTCGGCAGGATGGGACAAGTAAGTATGACATGTTTGTTCTTTTAAAAAAAGAAGACTTTAGTATCAGTTTAAGATATCTCTTATCCTATTCTGACAACATTAGCCAACCCAAGGTCAATCTCTTCCCCTTGCTATACTTACAAAATACATTGTTCTTTATTATTATTACTATTATTATTATACAGGATTTATATAGCGCCAACAGTTTGCGCAGCGCTTTACAAAATGAAGGCAGACAGTACAGTTACATCACAATCAGAGGAATCAGAGGGCCCTGCTCATTAGAGCTTACAATCTAAGAGGGAGGGTCAATTGATACAAAAGGTAATAGCTGTGGGGGATGAGCTGATATAGAAAGTAAGACCGTGTATTAGTTAGAAGCAGGATAGGTTTCTTTAAAGAGAAAGGTTTTCAGGGATCATCTAAAGATGGATAGATTAGGAGACAGGCGGACAGATTGGGGTAGGGAGTTCCAAAGGAATGGAGAAGCTCTGGAGAAATCCTGGAGGCAAGCATGGGAGGAGGTGACAAGGGAGCTAGAGAGCAGGGGGTCTTGGGAGGACTGAAGAAGGTGGCTTGGTTGGTGTTTTGAGACTAGAACAGAGATGTAGCTGGGGGCAGAGTTGTGGATGGCTTTGTAAATTATTGTTAGTACTTTGAATTTTATTCATTGGTTGAGTGGAAGCCAGTGGAGAGATTGGCAGAGAGGAGTGGAGGACACTGAGCGGTTGGTAAGGTGGATGAGTCTTGCAGCAGCATTCATTATGGACTGAAGGGGGTATAATGTATGTAAAGGTAAACTAATGAGGAGAGAGTTGCAGTAGTCAAGGCAAGAGATAACCAGAGAGTGAATTAGAAACTTGGTGGTTTCATTGGTTAAAAAGGGGCGTATTCTAGAGATGTTGCAGTGGCTAAGGCGGCATGATTTGGTCAGGGATTGGATGTGGTCCTGAAAGGACAGTTCAGAGTATAGGGTTACCCCTAGCACCCTGGCATGTGGGGACACACTAATAGTTGTGCCATTGATCTTAACAGAGAAGTCAGGGGAAAGGGCACGTGGGGAGGAAATATAATGAGTTCAGTTTTAGATAGATTCAGTTTGAGGAAGTGCTGTGACATCCAGGCTGATATGTCTCTTAGTAAAGCAGTGATCTGTGAGGAGACTGATGGGGTGAGCTGAGGGGTAGAGAGATAGATTTGGGTGTCATCGGCATATAAATGATAGCGGAAGCCATGTGAGGTTATAAGCTGACCCAGGGAGGACGTGTAGATCAAGAATAGTAGGGGTCCAAGGACAGAATGGTAAGAGGAGTTGGAGAGGAGGAAGTGGAGTTGTTGGAGTTGTAAGTGACACTGAAGATGTGGTGAGATAGGTAAGATTCGAACCAACGGAGAGCACAGCCATGGAGAACAAGCAAATTGAGTTTTTTGAGGAGGAGGGGGTGATCCACCGTATCAAAGGCAGTGGAAAGGTCCAAGAGTAAGAGTACGGAATAATGACCATTGGTTTTATCTGTTAGTAAGTCGTTTGTGAGCTTTAGGAGAGTTTTAGGAGAGCACTGTGGTTTCTACATATATTTGCAAATGTGTGCAATGAAACCCTCTGTTTTTAACATGAATTGCTAGACAGGGTCAATTTGGTTTGTTTGCAGGCTAACTGGTACATGTGCTGGGAAATGTTGTGTATGTTTGTTAATTTACAGAAAGCGGTCTTTATTGAACCATATGATCTTTATTGAAACCATAACAATTTAACATAATACGGAAAACAAATTCAAAAGCATTAATACACAGCACATTCAAGTGCAATGATTCTCTACAAATGTCAAGACTACCCACTAATACGTGGTATATATTTATTTTAAACGGGCAGCCATAGATAGAAAATCTGAAATGTGAAATGATCTGATTAGTAAAAAATGGCTTTTTTCTCTCTAATGCTCTCAGGATTCAAATAATTATGTGCAGGTGCATTTCAGACATTGCTGTTACAATACATAATGTGTGAAGATTGTGTTGTATGTCCTGGTGTTTGACATGACTCAGGAGACATGCTGGCTGCATAAAAACTCTGAAACTCTGTAATCAACATCTAACAGACAAAGTGAATGTATTAAAGGGCGGAGGTTCAGTAATTTTACCATTTGCACCGGATTAATAAATATCTTTATCAGCCTTTTTAAGTGCAGCGTGCCTTTCTCTACAATGTTAATGAATAGCAGAACTAAGATGGCTCCAAAAACTCAGAGTTTGTAACAAACAATGTTATGCATTTGATCAGAGGGGTAACAAGAACCTTCAGGGCCCCTGTGCAAGAAATTATGAAGGCCCCCCTGACCCCTGGCCAGGGCCCTTCCCTCTTCCCACTAATCTTGGGGCCCTTTCCTCCTATCGTGGGCCCCTTTACTACGGTATCGCAGCGGGGCCCTTTCACAAGTTCTGTAGTGGGCCCCCTTTCTGCCATCTTTGGGCTTTCCCATGGTTGTGAAATGCCAGGGCCCGGTCACAATTGCAACCTTTGCAATCATGATAGTTCCCTCACTGGTGTCAGTAGTTTTTAATTTTTATTTTAATTGTATTATTTTTTTTAACATTTTATTTTATTTCTTTTACAATTTAATTTTTACAATTTTTTACAATTTTTTTTAGGTGCTCTGTTGGGGTTTTTTGATGAGATATCAGGGGTCTAAACAAACCTCAGCTCTCAATTTCCATCTGTGTAGCCTCAGCCGCACAGAATAAATGGACAGGAATAGCTGTGCACGAGCCTCCCATTCTTTCAGAAACTGAAGTATAGTAAAACGTTTACTATGCTTCAGTTATGAATGAACCAATTGGTACCAAACACTGACTCTGTTCATTCAGAAAAGGAAGAAGATGGTAAATGACAAATCTCTCCATCATGACACATCTTCTACAGCAGCTGGCAGGAGAGAGGAGGGAGGAAGACAGCAGCTCTGTGGGAAGGGCAGGGAAGCACACAGGGACCCTGGGAACAGCAGAAGACAAGTAAACTGGATACAGGAACGTGGAGGAGATTGGGTCCTCTAAATTCCACCCCCATGGGGCCCGGTTGCAATTGCAACCCCTGCAACCCTTACCGTTACACCCCTGCATTTGATAGTTATTTCTCCTGAAACATATTTTCTCAGGATGTATTGCAAATTTGCAATGTCCAATAATCAATGGCTGAGGGCGAGGCTAAAAGATTTGCAAAGTAGTACCTGTCTTTTTGGTTCTAAGAGGTCTGTTGGAATGGATGTCATCAGAGGTTATTATGTTTTACATCCCAATATCCTCCAATGATATCCAGTGACTCATATATTAAGGGTAGATGTTACGTCTCCACCCATAGGTAGACCATTTGTTTTCCACTGGCAATTGTGTCTACATGTATCTAATAATATAAAACATGCTTTAAACAGGCATAGTAATATTTATTAATTATCATTAGATTTACAATAGATTTCTAAAGCATGTAACTGATGCAATGTAAAACACTTGTCAGATGTATCATCAACAAATTACCGTTTAGTGCAGTTTTTGACTTATTGTGCTTCAGCTCTGTTTATGTATATGTTTGTTTGGGCTCAGCCTTTTAGTTTAATTACTGCACTTTAAAGATTTTGTTAGCTTTTGGTTATCACATGATAATCTTTAATCAGTAGAGATTTACAGATGCACTTATAAAAATCAAAGGATGGCAGGATTGCTCCATCGCTGTATACTGGCATATATTTCTCTCTTAAGAAAAACAACCTCACAACTCTACAGAAGTAGCAACAATCAATCAAATCACTGGTGTGTAAAGATGTTGGCAGCCTAGTGATCCCACTGTATCTTGAGATTAGATTAAGAAGATGTGACAGAAAAGGGAAAAGAGAGAACTATGACAAACTAAGGGTTGTAAAGGGCACACTTAAAAGATAATGCCAAGATAACACGTGAGAAGGCTAATGGAGGTTACTACTGGTTTAGTAATGATATTTTGTTGCACTTACACATATTGCCTCTTCTGAAATCCATACATTTAGGATACATTTATGTAATAAGACAAAGTGAATAACTGCTAGTCTTTCATAGCTAGGTTCGTCAGTCATTAGTAATAATATGTCATATAATAATGTATTTAAGTAAACAACAATTAACCTACATACACCTCTACCCTAATATTGCACTGTCATGTAGATTCAAGCCGTTTACTTGTTTTGAGTTAAAATGTCTCAATTGCCATAAGTAGTTTGATATATACTTGGACTTATGTAAAGAGGACCATCAATTTCCTACCCTCTGAAATTATTCACAAACAGAACAGGTTTAATTTACAGAAATATATTATAAGTGGTTTCTACAGAGGCTGGCAAATGTCCTCATAGATCATCTGCTGATGGTATTCCTCTTGGATAAGTCATCCTTACAAAATCACTTTTATGCTTCTAAAATACTGGGGATGATACAAACAAGATGGCCGGATAACAATTGTATGTCTTGTGTTGTTGTAGATCCTGCTGGCTGGTCACTGTCAGGGTAACCATAACTGGATAGTTTAGAATACCTGTTCCAATTACTACGGTTCTCCTACTGATAGGTTGTCACTACCAGTGTGGGGACCTATTGGATGCCTTCAGCTGCCATTGTGCTTTTGCTGGGTTCCATCCAGGCAAACCTGCTATATATTCACCAACTTTGAGACTCTAAAAAATTTAGAGGACCGCAGCATACAGAGGAGCCATGATGTGGGCACTGTGCATCCTACATATATTTGCAAATGTGCGCAATAAAACCCTCTGTTTTTAACTGGAATTGCTAGACAGTCAATTTGGATTGTTTGTTTGCAGGCTAGCTGGTACATGTGCTGGGAAAATTTTGTGTACGTTTGTTAATTTACAGAAAGCGGTCTCCTCAGAGGCTGGCAAATGTCTCCATAGACCATTCTCTGATGGTGTCCCTCTTTGATAAGTGGAGCCATCTTCCATACTCATCCTTACATGAGTACATTTATTTTATGCTTCTAAGGTATAGGTGATGATACAAACAAGATGATTTGGTTACAATCTCATGCCTAGTGGTGTTGTAGATCCTGCTGGCTGGTCATTGTCAAGGGAACAGTTGACTGGACAATTAAGAATATCTGTTCCAATGACTGCGGTTCTCCTACTGATAAGTTGTCACTAGCAGAACTTTACACATCAATTGCTGAGTGTTACTTTAAACAAGCTGCTTGAAGTCTTAGTACTACTTGAAGCTTTTTGCTACAACTTATTTAACCACTTCCTGACCGTAAGATGATGCCAGCATCTACAGGCATCATCAAGATATCTTTGTTTTCAGCCGGCGACTCCCTCTCTTGTTAAAGCCATCCTAGCGGCTGATTAGCTGCTGGATTGCTTTTACAGGCAGTGGGAGGGGACACTGCCCAATGTCAACTCTCTAGGCTCTCCTGTGGTCCCCGGCCATCTGTATGATCCTGGGAGGCCGGAAGCGACATCATGACGTCACTTCCGGCTCTGGCAGATGTAAACATTGCCATTTTTTTCCTCTAGAGAGCAGAGACTGATGTTTTGTTTTTGACCTCATGCTTTCAAGGGAAGAGGAGATATCTGGGGTCTTATTGAACCCAGATGTCTCCATAAAGAAGGCCTGTCATACCTTATTCCTATTACAAGGGATGTTTACATTTCTTGTGATAAGAAGAAAAGTGATCAAAAAAAAATTAAAGGGACTGTATAAAAATAAAATAAATAATAATAATAAAAAAATGAAAGCTCTCCCTGCACTCACATAAGCAAACGGCATTTGTACCGGAGGTATCACCATGAACGTTAGAGTAAGAGCAATAATTCTAGTTCTAGGCCTCCTCTGTAACACAAAACTGGTAACCTGTAAAAAAAAATGTAAGCTTTGCCTATGGAGATTTTTAAATACTGCTGTTTGGTGTCATTCCACTAGTGTTTATACTCGGTGTAACATCATCTTATATTTTACCAAAAATTGGGTTATATATTGTGTTTCTTTTGCATTAATATTCATTAAAGTGTATTTTTCCCCAAAAATTGCATTTGAAAAATTGCTGTGCAAATACCGTGTAACATAAAAAATTGCAACAACCACCATTTTATTCGCTAGGGTCTCTGCTAAATATATATATATATATATATATATATAGGTTGGGGGTGCTGAGTAATTTTCTAGCAAAACAATGTGGATTTTTACATGTAGGAGAAAAATGCCACAATTGGCCCGGTAGAGAAGTGTCAGCACTTCCATTAGGATCTCTCTCAAACAATTGCAACCTGGTATAAAATGGTGCATCAGTTGTTTCAAGAAAGCTGCTTGAAGCTAGCTGAAGGCTTTGTTCATGCTCGCTGTACACACTGCTCTTAGCAGATACACGCTCAGACCCACATAAACAAGGTTTTGTGAATACATGTCCATGAGGGGGCCAAGGGGGGTGTGGAATTGCACAGGGAGGACATGCTAAAAATCAAGCAACAGGAAGAGATTTGTCTATATTCCTGTGGGGTTTACTCTATGGTGCTCTTGTGGTGGCCTCAATAGCCTATTTTGTTTTCCCATAATTAAGCTGCAGGTGACAATGCATGCTATTCTCAGACAGACCCATTCGGAAGCTCATAAAAAATTTTTTGGCTTAGAATCCAAAGTTCTACATTGTAGGGTATTAAATATGGGGACGCTGACCTTGTTTAGATTTCTATGGGGGGCCTTAAAATATATTTTAGCGTTTAGGGTCAAGTTTATAGAGACATTTTCTAGCATGTTAACAAGGTTGCAGTATGAAGTTGTATTTATTTTTCAAAGTCTAGAAAAATGCTGCACAGGAGGTAGGCCAATTAGAAGGCTCCTCTCCTGTCTATTGTCAAGGTGAAGGACAAAATTAATTTTATGGGAATGAATGATACTTTAGCCTGCACTCCATTTTACAATAGAGACTACACACTGGGGAAATGAGCACCAGTTTTATGCTGAACAGAGTATTTTTTTCTGGTAGACGTTGGTGTTTAGTTCAATTTACATCGTGTGGCCTCTACAACAATTTGCTTTTATTGTGCTGTACACAAAATTATGTTGCATAATTTGCCTAGACCGCTTAATTAAAGCAGTTAAACATATTTAAGTCACTTCATAAACCAGCTCTTGCAAAAGCAAGCAAGTTTCATTATAGTGAATGATTTCAGCTATAGTGTCATGATTTGTGCAAGGGAAAACAAAGTAGTTGAAAAATGTTGTTTTTTCTCAAAGAAATGGCACATTTTCAGATATCAGATTTACATAATTAATTTGAAAGATCTGCTCACATTTAGTAGTAAATTAATACAACATGCCATTTGTTGATGTTCTAAATTTTTCAAGCTAGGGACTTCTGGAGCACATCGGCTATATAGTACAGAACATTATAGAGAATAACTATGATAGAAAAACACACAGCTAAAGTACAGATGCCACAAACCTTGTTCTGTACAAACTATGCTACTAATAAATCACTCTGGGTTGAAGCTGTTAGGGGCATCTCTGCACATCAATCAAGACCTGGCAAGTACCGATTACAGTCAAACATTGCCAAAGGCAAGGGGGAAAACAAAATGCTTTTATTTTGCAGCCTTTTGAAAGTTATAAAATTACCTTTCATCTTTTAAACAGGCATCTATGGCTTTTGATATTTGCTAAGCAGTATAAATGAATAAGGACCCATGGTGCTTTGTGGTACATCTTCCTAACCAGCAAGCAGGGTGGGCCAGTTGTGTATATACAGCATTTAATAATGTTCTTAAAAGTGTGCTCATTTTGTTTAGTCCCAGTTGGCACATGGATTTAGTGCAGTGCTGGAAGTGATTGAAAAACTATGTCAAAGTAAATTAAATTATTCAAATGAGCAGTGATAAAGACAGTAGGGAAAATATAATATCTTTATGTGCTCTTTTATCAGTGATGCTCATTGCTTTTTTCACAGTTGGCACCTGATGAGTCAATTTGCAATTGGTTAAAATGAATGTTGGATGTAAAACAGAATATTTATCTTCATTGCCCACTGAGCTTTGTAAAATTAATGACATGGGTCTAAACATTACTTGTGTTTTGTTCGAAGAGAAGTGCAGGGGCTGCCATTCCTGGCTTCTTTTAAATAGGCTTGCTGTCTGGTTGCATCTGGCATCAGCCATAGACTAGGAAAATGCAGATAAGGCATTGATAGTCAAGAAACTAGTATCAGGACGATAGCCGAGAAACTAGTATTTTCAGAAGGAATGGTCAGCAAAGGCAGCCTTTATTATTCTCTCATTACAGGATTCAATTAGAGCCCTGTACCACCTGTTTCATGTTGTGCATTGGGGGTGCCAAAGTAATAAAACTCCCCAGTGGTGACAGCGTTCCTTACTGGTCATTTTATATTACAGGAAATGTTTTTTTTTTAAAAGCCTTTTATGTTCTCCCTTTGGTGGGGGACCCATATATTAATAGGTCAAAACAGTGCCTTTCACTTTAAGGTGTATTTATGTTTTTTGAACGCTAGATGGAGCTATATATATATATATATACAGTATCTCACAAAAGTGAGTACACCCCTCACATTTTTGTAAATATTTTATTCTATCTTTTCATGTGACAACACTGAAGAAATGACACTTTGCTGCATTGTAAAGTAGTGAGTGTACAGCTTGTATAACAGTGTAAATTTGCTGTCCCCTCAAAACTACACAAAGCCATTAATGTCTAAACCGCTGGCAACAGAAGTGAGTACACCCCTAAGTGAAAATGTCCAAATTGGGCCCAATTAGCCATTTTCCCTCCCCGGTGTCAAGTGACTCATTAGTGTTACACGGTCTCAGGTGTGAATGGGGAGCAGGTGTGTTAAATGTGGTATTTTCGCTCTCACTCTCTCATACTGGTCACTGGAAGTTCAACATGGCACCTCATGGCAAAGAACTTTCAGAGGATCTGAAAAAAAGAATTGTTGCTTTACATAAAGATGGCCTAGGCTATAAGAAGATTGCCAAGACCCTGAAACTGAGCTGCAGCACGGTTGCCAAGACCATACAGTGGTTTAACAGGACAGGTTCCACTCAGGACAGGCCTCGCCATGGACGACCAAAGAAGTTGAGTGCACATGCTCAGTGTCATATCCCGAGATTGCCTTTGGGAAATAGACGTATGAGTGCTGCCAGCATTGCTGTAGAGGTTGAAGGGGTGGGGAGTCAGCCTGTTAGTGCTCAGACCATACGCCGCACACTGCATCAAATTGGTTTGCATGTCTGTTGTCCCAGAAGGAAGCCCCTTGTAAAGATGATGCACAAGAAAGCCTGCAAATAGTTTGCTGAAGACAAGCAGACATGGATTACTGGAACCATGTCCTGTGGTCTGATGAGACCAAGATGAACTTATTTGGTTCAGATGGTGTCAAGTGTGTGTGGCGGCAACCAGGTGAGGAGTACAAAGACAAGTGTTTCTTGCCTACAGTCAAGCATTGTGGTGGGAGTGTCATGGTCTGGGGCTGCATGAGTGCTGCCAGCACTGGGGAGCTACAGTTCATTGAGGGAACCATAAATGTCGACATGTACTGTGACATACTAAAGCAGAGCATGATCCCCTCCCTTCAGAGACCGGGCCACAGGGTACAATTCCAACATGATAACGACCCCAAACACACCTCCAAGACAACCACTGCCTTGCTAAAGAAGCTGAGGGTAAAAGTGATGGACTGGCCAAGCATGTCTCCAGACCTAAACCCTACTGAGCATCTGTAAGGCATCCTCAAACGGAAGGTGGAGAAGCGCAAGGTCTCTAACATCCACAAAGCTCCGTGATGTCATCATGGAAGAGTGGAAGAGGACTCCAGTGGCAAACTGTGAAGCTCTGGTGAACTCCATGCTCAAGAGGGTTAATCAGTGCTGAAAAATAATGGTAGCCACACAAAATATTGACACTTTGGGCCCAATTTGGACATTTTAACTTAGGGGTGTACTCACTTTTGTTGCCAGCGCTTTAGACATGAGTTACTTTGTTGAGTTATTTTGAGGGGACAGCAAATTTACACTTCTTTACATTTCTTCAGTATTGTTACATGAAAAGATATAATAAAATATTTACAAAAATGGGAGGGGTGTACTCACTTTTGTGAGATACTGTGTGTATATATATATACACACACACACAGTATATAATATATATAGTATATCTATGGCAGGGTATAATTCTTATTAACCATTACAATTATTTTCTTAGCCAGTGTTAGTTAAATGTTTTTAAAAGAGAAATATAGGGTTTTAAAAAGACAAGCCTATATACTCATCTAGGTGAATGCAGCAGCGATCTGATGTTGCATCTGTCCCCTTTAAGGCTGAGAACCAAGTGATCAAAGACCACTGATTGCTTGGTTCTTGGTCTTCAGTGAGCAGAGAGCCAGTGACTGTCAGTCATCACCTCTTTTCTCTGCCCCTCCAGTGCTCACTGGAACGCTGGGCTGTGGAGGGGTAAGATGGGCTGGCTTAGGCTCTCAGTGACATGCTGAGAGGCTGAGGCAGCTGCTGATCCAGGCATCTGGGTAGATCCCGACATTAAAGTCGGGATCCCTCCAGAGTCTGGACCGGCTGAGTGACATCAGCCGACAGCTATTTACTAAATACGGCTCACAGGTGTGCAGAACGAAGTGCACCACTGTGACCTATAGGAGAAGTGGGGCCAAAAGAGCACAGCCAGTGACATCAGTGCGCATACTAGGAAGTGGTCAGATACCATGAAGAGCAGTGCTGACCACGGGACAGACTCTGTTAAAGGGACATACATAAAGTAATTATTTATGGAAAGCACCATGGGCCCTATATGTTTATTTTGAGCCATTATTTAGAGGAAGAAGGAGAAAGGTGGCAAACTTTATTTTTGGAATATAAGTGGAGATCCAAGACAAAAGCAGGGAGAGCAATATTTTAATCCTTTAAGGTGGAAGACACTGTTTTGACCTATTAATATATGGCTCCACCACCAAGGTGAGAGCATAAAGAGCATGGTGTGGGCAGCATGTGCAGTGAATTTTGGAGTTGATCATCACATTTAAGAGCACTTGTCATGCAGCGGTCTTGGAGAGACTGTTATATGTGGTATTGGTAGGGTTGCCACATCATTCCTTTAATCCAGGACACATATGAATTAGACAGGTTCTGTGGCTGATGAAGGTGGTAATTAAACTCACTTGGTGCCTTATCTGCATTAAATTAGCCTCAGAACCTGTGTAATTCATATGTGTCCTGGATTAAAGGGATGATGTGGCAACCCTAGGTATTGGTTGTTTTAATATTTAACACACAATTTGGAATTGTGCCACTCTATTCGTATTTGCACTATGGGAGAGATTTACTAAAACTAGTGCACACAGAATCTGGTGTAGCTATGCACAACAACCAACCAGCTTCTATCGGAAGCTTTGACTATAAAACCTGCAAGCTGATTGGTTACTATGCACAGCTACGCCAGGTTCTGTGTGCATCAATTTTAGTAAACCTCCCCCTATGTGTGCACATATATTTTGAATTTAGTAGTTGAGGTTTGAATTATCATAGTGGAGGATTGCACCAAATAGCAATCACGCTGAAATATTTTGTTCTTGGTTGAGGTAGCAGCACTGCACTTTATTTATGTACAGTATGTATTCTTTACTGGTCATGTTA
Source organism: Glandirana rugosa (assembly GCA_018402905.1). Classification (NCBI taxonomy): domain Eukaryota; kingdom Metazoa; phylum Chordata; class Amphibia; order Anura; family Ranidae; genus Glandirana; species Glandirana rugosa. The sequence goes on along the minus strand of BLSH010123622.1, from coordinate 318,675 downwards.
TGTGTGATATTAGCAAATTCTTTTTTCCCCATCCAAAGGTCGGTGTTAGAAATCATTAATAGCAGTGAGAGAAACATGACACAAGGAAGTAACGTCCCCATATGCTATCTGAGCATAACCAAATATGACAGCTCCACATTACAGATCATTCCTTAATAATGCAGGCCATGTGTAGAGTAGTGATGCTAGCAGCTCTGGTATGTAATTCTAAAGATATACTTTTAATGTAATCATAATGAAAAATATTTCTGAGTGTTAGCAGCTAGTCAATGTGAATATTAACCAGGATAACAAAATCTGTGGATGAATAGTTCTCTCACAAAGAATGGCAACTGAGACCAACTCTGCCCTCCTATGAATCACAGACGTGTTTTGTTTGCATTCTCTCTAACATTGCTCCCTGATTCAGATGTTTTTATGTAGCATACATATATTGGAGAAAGTTCTTTCATTGCCTTCTGATTTCACACAAATATTGATTGCAAAGAAATTTCCCACAGGCTCTTTTTTGCTGTCTGTGACCCCAATGTGAAGATGCCCCCTCTCTTTAAATCCAATTTACATTGCAACATAACAGATCGGTATAAAAGATAGTGGATTTCCAGAAGAATTCTGCAAGTTTCCTGTGGTTTTTACTTTTTGACACTTTTTTGGTGAATGGATTGGGGTACGATGTACCCGATACCCATTCACATAAGGGGGAAGGGGTGGGATCTGGGGCCCCCCTTGTTATCTTTTTATGACAGTGTCCCTTTAATAAGCATTGAGAGTTTTTCTTGAAGGCCATTATAACACCCTTCAGATGGAGTCTGGGGCTGCTGGATATAGATCTTATTGTGTGATGTGTGTATGAAGTCTTGCTTTAGCGCAGCATACACAGGATAAAAGGCGAATGACCACAACATTAGTTGCAAACAACAACTGATACTTTTGATCCTCTTATAAAGCCACAAAAAAGTGCACAAAAAATGCATATACAAGCAGACAAATGTTAACCTAGCTTAACCACTTCAGCCCCGGAAGGATTTCTCACTGTAGGACCAGAGCACTTTTTGTGATTCGGCACTGCGTCGTTTTAACTGACAATTGTGCGGTCGTGCGACATTGTACCCAAACAAAATTTGCGTCCTTTTTTTCCCACAAATAGAGCTTTCTTTTGGTGATATTTGATCACCTCTGCATCATTTCTGATCGCCGCTATAAACAAAAGATAAGCGATAATTTTGCAAAAAAAACACACATTTCTTACTTTTTGCTAAAATACAAATAAAAAAAAAATATAAAAAAACATTTTTTTCCATTGGTTTTGGCCAATTTAAATTCTTCCTCATATTTTTGGTAAAAAAAATTGCAATCAGCGTTTATTGATTGGTTTGCCCAAAAGTGGCCGCGTTTACGGATGATGAGAATTCATTTCTGGGGTTTTTATTTATTTTTTTTATTTTTTACTAGAAATGGTGGCGATCTGTGATTTTTAGCAGTACTGCGATATTGCAGCGGACATGTCGGACCATTTTGACACTTTTTTGGGACCATTGGCATTTATACAGCGATCAGTGCTATAAAAATGCACTGATTACTGTGTAAATGCCATTGGCAGTGAATGGGGTTAACCTGCAGGGGGCGCTCTAAGGGTTAACTGTGTTCCCTGGGCGTGTTCTAACTGTATGTGGGCTGCCCTGGCTAGGGAAAGGGGACGATCATGGCTTCCATATACAGGAAGCCTGTGATCATCGCCCTTCCCCCTTCAACAGAACGGAAATCCGTGTTTACATACACGGACCTCCGTTCTTTCACTGCGGGGGGGGCATCGCGGGTAGCCGGCGGCGATCAAGTCCGCCCTACCCGCTCCCTGCCCCCCCGAACACAGTGAGCATGCCAGCGTGCATCCGGCGGCGAGCGCTCACAGTGAGTGATATCGCAGCCGCCATCAGGTGACTGCGGTTTGCGATATCGAGCCACTTTGTCGCCGTCAGATGCCGGTCAGCGGTCGGCAAGTGGTTAAAGCGGAATTCCACTCAAAAGTGGAACTTCCGCTTTAAGACCTACTGCCCAGCTCCTGATGGTGAAACTGAGGGGGGTACCAGATTTTTAAAGGCACTTATGTTTCGGTTGCCTTAGGCAATTGGAAGTGGAAGGTCTCCTTCCCCCTCCCTCCCGAAGTCTTCTGGGACACAAGACAGGTCCTAGAAAACTTCAGGACCAATATCAGAGCACAGCGCCACTTACGCATGCACAGTGCGCGCCTGGCCGTGAAGCTGCTAGCGGTCACGGCCAGGTGCCCACAGTAGCAATTCTGGCAACGCAGAGGGGAGGGAGAGAGATCTGAGGCTTGGGGTGCCTGCATCGCTGGACCGGGAGACAGGTAAGGGTCTGTTTATTAAAAGTCAGCATCTACACTTTTTGTAGCTGCTGACTTGTAATAAACTTAGAAAACACTGGAACTCCGCTTTAAGGATAATCTAAAGGCTTTTCTCCCAGTGTGCTATAAATGACTACTGATGGACAGATCTGAGGGGACCTTGCTTAGCCTTTAACCACTTCCAGACCAACGCCGTCAGGTGACGGTGGTCACTTTGAAGTGGAATACCGTTGTTATGGTAGCAGATAGCTACCATAACCCTGGTATCTTCTTTTAGTGCAAGCGATTCTGCACAAGATAAAAGTGGTCTCTGCGGTGGATATGCCACAAGATCACTTTTTTTTCAGCGGCAGGAGAGGTGCCCCCCCCCCCCGCCGGTTTGCTGTCATCTCTGGCACTTACCGGACCCCCCGGCAGCGGCGGAGTTTATCGCTTCTGTCCCGCCCAGTGTCCGTGAGCCAAGTGAGCTGCTGAAGCCGTTCACCCGGCTCCAAAACATGGCAGGGCGGAAGCGACGTCACAAGTCACTTCTGCCCAATGGTCTTAAAGGGCCCATTTTTTTTTTTTTTTTGCACTGCTTTTTTTTTTGCATTTTAGTGTAAATTTGAGATCTGAGGTCTTTTTGACCCAGATCTCATATTTAGGAGGTCCTGGCATGCTTTTTTACATTTCTTGTAATAGGACTAAAAGTGATCACATTTTTTTTTAAAAGAACAGTGTAAAAATAAAAATTAAAAAGTAAAAAAAATAATAAAAAAAAAATTGAAAGCGCCCGTCCTTCAAGCTTGCGCACAAAAGCGAATGCATACGTAAGTCCAGCCCACATATGAGAACAGTGTTCAAACCACACATGTGAGGTATCGCCGCGATTGTTAGAGTGAGAGCAATAATTCTAGCACTAGACCTCCTCCGTAACTCAAAAATACTAACCTGTAGAATTTTTTAAACATTGCCAATGGAGATTTTTATGTTGCAAAGTTTGTCGCCATTCCGCGAGTGGACGCAATTTGGAAGCATGACATGTTGGGTATCATTTTACTCGGCATAACATTATCTTTCACAATATGGAAAAGATTGGCCCAACTTTACTGTTGTCTTATTTTTTAACTCCTAAAACTGATTTTTTTTTAAAAAAATCACGCTTGTAAGACTGCTGCACAAATACGGTGTGACATAAAGTTTTGCAACGGCCGCCATTTTATTCTCTAGGGTGTTAGAAAAAAATATATATAATGTTTGGGGGTTCTAAGTAATTTTATAGCAAAAAAAACTGGTTTTAACTCATGAACACTGAACCCAAAAACCAGGCTCGGTCTTGAAGTGGTTAAAAGAAACATTTTGGATGAAAACAAATTAATCATTTCATAGTCTAATCATCTGCAAATGAACATTTAGCTTTATTACGTTAGAACTGCCTTAAAGCAGATGAGACATGATTCAAGTAGCCCAAACATAGAGAACATTGTTAATGGTTTACACTTTTTCTGCATATGTACAGTAGGTAAATAAAATGTATAAAAATTGCATTTTGTTTATTATAGAGCCAATTCTTGTGGTTATTTGAGTATGTAATGTTTACACGGTCTAAGCAACTTATGCGTTGATTTCAAACAGACAATCAACTTAACCAGTTCCCGACTGGCTTGCGTACATTTACTGCTGCAGTGTGACTCTGCAGCGCGAATCGCCATCTTTAAATAGCGACTCGCGCGTGCGCAGTGGTTCGCTCTCCTACCCGCCGCACTCTGCAGAGTTGTGGCCGTGGCTCGGGCGGACTCAATCTCCGACGGCGAGCTGCGATTGCTTGACAGAGCAGAAAACGGGGAACCGCCAATGTAAACACGGCAGTTCCCCACTCTGTCAGGCAGCATGCCAGAGATCTACTGACCCCTGTACTCGGGATCAGTTAGATCTCTGGTGCCCCTGACAGCCCAGCCCCATCACAGTTAGAACACGCCTAGGGAACACAGTTAACCCCTTCACTGCCAATAACATTTACACAATAATCAGTGGATATTTAAAATTCTGATCGCTGTATAAATGTCATTGGTCCCAGAAAAAGTGTCAAAAATGTCAGGCATGTCCACCCCAATATCAAAGTCCTGATAAAAATCGCAGATCACCGCCATTACTAGTAAAAAAAAAATATTTGTAAAAATGCCAGAAATTAGTTCTCATGGTTTGTAAATGAGGCAACTTTTGTGCACACCAATCAATAAACAGAGTGTAATTTTTTTTAAACAAAAATATGAGGAAGAATATAAATTGGCCAAAACCGATAAATACACTTGTTTTTTATAAATTTTTTTTGGATATGTATTTTAGCAAAATGTAAGAATTTTTTTTTTTTTTTTTGCAAAATTGTTGCTTTTTTTTGTTTATAGCGGTGATCAGAAATGACTCAGAGGCAATCAAATACCCCCAAAAGAAAGCTCTATTTGTGGGAAAAAAGGAAGCAAATTTCATTTGGGTACAACGTTGCATGATCGCGCAATTGTCAGTTAAAGCGATGCAGTGCTGAATCGCTAAAAGTGCTCTGGTCCTAACATGGGAAATCTTTCCGGGGCTGAAGTGGTTAAAGTGTTATTAAACCCATTAATAAGAAATTAGTTCTTCTGCCCCCCCACAGTGTCCATAGCTTATAAATCTACTTTTTACATTAAAATACTGCCACTATATACCATTTGGATGATCTGTATACCATGGTCAGTGATAAACTGCACAGGTTCTCCAGTGCTTAGAGTTCAGGTAGAAGGAGATTTCCACTACAGCTTGTATACATTTCCACACGTATGATGTCAGTATCATGTGACCTGGTTAGCTCTGAGAAAAGGTTAATGTTCTCTCCAGCATAAAAGACACAACTGAGCATGTGCAGGTCTGCTACCCTGCCTGTGTTTAGCTGGCCTTCCCCAGATAGACAGTGCATACAGGATAAAACAGCCTTTTTACACAATGCAGAGGATTAACCCCTTAAGTTCCACAGTGAGTATAACAAGCATGCTATGCTGCATATACAGACAGATTTTTCTGTTGTGGGTTCAGTAACACTTTAAAGAAGAGGTTTTAACCCCTGTCAATTTTTTTGACAGACTGGATGTCTTAGTAAAATGAAGTGCTCTGAATTGTGCCTTCTTTTTGAAAAGGTCAGTTCAATCAGGTATTTCAGTTTTTGGTGGAAGTGGTTTCTGTTATATCACACAGGGACTCTGTTGGGGAGATTTCTGTAATTTCCCAGCTTTAACACTGGCTGTGGCATATAGATTGGGCTCCCACTATCACTATCAGTTTTACAATGATTTATATATTATGGGGAGTGCAAACAGAGGAATTGGAACATTCTTTGTTTTAGCCATGAGAATTCAACTCCAAGGAATATAGAATATGGAGATTTTGTTGCTTGTGTTTGTGAGAAAGAATAGTCAATTTGTAACTGAGCTCAGCATAACAATGCAATAAACCTAACATATCAATTTGGATTGGACTAGCCAGTTAAGAAATCATTATCTTGATAGGTAATAATTGGCTTTAAGAGACACCAGAATTGGCAACGTTACAGCGTCTACTGTTCTTCCACCTCCCAGGAAGCTGTATTCACCAGTCAGTGTTCCTCAGCCACCTCTTCACTTAGCCAGAACTCTCAATCCATGGGGTTGATTTAGGCAAATAGGCTGTTCACTTTGCAAGGAAAGTTGAAGTTCCCAACACTTAGTAAATGCGGTGTGCAGAATAATTTAATTTTCCAAAGAATACCTAATAAGGTACAAGAAAAAAAAGCATTTTGCTTGAACATGACTGGGTGATGGAAGTCAGCAGAGCTTCACTTCATTTACTAAGCTCTGGGGGGGAAATCTCTTGCAAAGTGCAACTATCCTTGCAAAGTGAACACACTATTTGCCCTTAATAAATCAACTCCCATTTCTCAATAAGTGAGAAACTCCCAAGTATGCAGGAGTATGTGACCTACAATGAGTGCACTGGCCTAAGCAGCCAATCAGCAGTCTTTAACAATGTCATGTGGAGAGGGGCAGTGACATGATCACCCCTGGTAAGCTTCAACACCACATGACATCCATGCTTACCCATGCAGTGAGATGGTAAAGGCTTGTGGATGTGGTAGTTAACCTTTGCCTGTGTGAGTGGGATGTGGGATATCAGCATATCCACTTCCTGATAACACTGGTATGAGAAATGCATTGAGGCTGCGCGACCGCCATCCGTGACATCACTTCCTGCCGGGTTTGGTTAGCACGTCTGGTCATTGGAATGCACACTGGCTCGTCCGAGTGGCTTGCAGGGTTTATTGCAAACCAGGCTGTTTATGTTGGTGCTGACCTGAGCACCACAAAATGTAAGTGCACAACTGTTTTTATCTTTTTTACTTCTTATTAAAAACAGAATTACACTGTTCTGGAATTGTATATCTTTTCTGGGTCTGGGCTGCTTGGGAGAGAGAAAAGGAGTCTGAGAGGTCAGTGGCTGGTTCACTTTCATTAGGTGTGTGGACCTCCCCAACTTTTACTAGAAGGTGGGTGATAACCCAAGTTATCAAAGGTGCATTTATTGTATATTGCTGGAAAGGGTCCATTTTGTATACACAGTTGTAGAGCACGAATTGAAGGAACCATTTGATAACTTTTTCATTAGAAGGTACGGTGGTTGGAATTTCTCATAAGTACTATTTTACATGGACTTTTTATTTCTAATATGAAATATTTTCATCACATTGCTGTTGTTATTTCAAATCAAGTGGATTGAGTTTGTTCAAGTGGATTTAGTTGTTTGATTGATGGTTCTGTATTTTTTAATTTTCTAGGTTGTGCAGGAGCGCCTTACTTTTAATATAATTTTTCACTGGCCTAAGCAGCCAATCAGCAGTCATTAATGATGTCATATGAAGAGGGGCAGTGACATGATCACCCCTGGTAAGCTTCAAAACCATATGACATCCATGCTTACCCATGCAGTGAGATGGTAAAGGTATGGGGATGGGGTAGTTAACTTTTTCCTGGGTGAGTGGGATGTGGGGTATCAGCATATGTGTAATTTTTCCCCTAATGGGAAAAGTGACATTTTCGCTTTCACTAAAACACTAACGTCAAAGCTGTGTGTATTTTTTATATATCAGATCAAAACCTTTTATTACTTTGGAAGTGGTTTGTTAAATTTAAAATAAAAAAAATGTAAAGAAGTGAGTGAGCCAATGGAATCAAAAGCAACACAGTTTGGCAATGACCATATATCACTCCTAACAGGATCCTCTCAAGAGACACTTTCACTATATTTAATGCAAATGTGTGTTGGGTGAGTGCTTACTGTAGGTATGCAGTTCTTTAAAATACATGCCAACATTATTTAGTACCATAATAATATGAATTCAGCCATAACAAAAGAGTGTCATGTTGTTACATTCCAATTCCATTTAAAGCTTACTGTGCGGCACCACTTGACTCATTTTACGAGGTGCAGATTTATTTAAATGAGTTGTAATTTTAGGCTGTTTCACTCAAAGTCTTTAAAGTATATATGAGTAAATGTTGTAATCAAACTAGAAATAGCAAACTGAAGAAATAAAAAACAATGAAGTGAAAAATAAAATAAAATGAAAGCTAATTTCCGAGCTGTGAAGCTGAGCATAGTCTTATATAATTAAAACATTTCCTCAACACATATATTTGACTAGCAGCATCTCTTTCGTTTGAGACCTTTATTTCCAGTTAAGGATTATGACTTTCATTAGAAAAGGCAAAAAAAAAATGATGTCAAGTCAGGACATGGGGGATTTGAGAAAACGTGACTCTAAGGTGAGAGTTGTAAATTGCTCTATTACACAAAAATAAAATTGTTCTAAGTTAATGTTTTTTTGTGTTTTGACAGGAACTTGTACTTTACAAATAGCAACCATAACAAAAGGCAACATTAATGTAAGAACAATCTAAAGGGTGTGCTAATTTATGCAAGCATGTTCTTTTTGCATTGCTTTATTAATTAGGCAGATTGAAAGTGAAAAAAGTGATAAAAGTGAATTGAAAAAGGATTTACATTTAATGCAAGAAATGTCTTCTGTTTTTGGGAGTGACAGCACAGTGATCCACTAGTTAGCATTATGATCTTGCAACATTATTCCCCATCAGAGATTCTGGCTATAACATATTTGAACATTTTCTTTAAGTCTGAGTGGGTTTTGCCTATATGCCGTTACTTTCTTTATGAACCTAAAAATTAGGTTGTTTCGTTTTTGAGGAATATCACTTTATAAAGAGATTTTTTTATCATAAATTCCTCTGGGGACTTAAGGACTTGCGCTAGTTGTTAAGTGCATTCAGAAAAATCTACACAATCTCAATGAAATTGCAACCGTTTTTTTCCCTGTTCTTAATCCATTGTAATTATATAAAGAAAAACTGTATTAAAACCATCAATTTATCGCTCAGTTTTAAAATTAAATAATGTGAATTAGCTGCGCCTAACAATAAATCAAATCTTAAATGTCAATGATAAATATGCAAATTTAAACATAGTGTGACATAATTCTTCAAGTGTTCAATATTCAACAGAAAGTGTACTTTTCTTCTGTGAAATAAAGTTCATATATATCTAATTGTTCTTTCTTCCACGTGTATATTTTCTTATAGGTGTGCCCCTTATATTCCACTGTCTTTCAACTTCATCCTTGTGGGTCTTATATAATATTATATAAAGTGACTGCTACCACCACCCCCCACTGTGCTCACCTCAACTTTAGACCTGTTTCCAGGTCTAAAATCGCCTTCCCCTGCTGGGGTTCCAATCCAGGTTCCTCAGCTGGTCAATCTCCTTTTCCTCCTTTCCCCTCACTGTGTTATGTTGTAACGGTGGAACTCGTATGTGCTGTATGTGATGATCCTCTTTCCTCCACCTTTCCTCAATTAAAACAGATTTGCCCCCATGGTGTAGTAATTTAAAATGTTTCTTTATTAAAATAGTTAACACTTACATTTAAAATAGCAATTTTGAGCTATTTTCCACACTGATATCTGACGGGGCTGTGGCTCCCATTACACTTGTACTCCACAGTGCTATGTCACCCAACTCCGCCCCAACACGTATCGTCACGTGACTTCCTCAGGGGTCCTAAAGGAAATCATGTGACTGTGATGGTACGCGTTGGGCTTCCTCAGAGGTCCTGAAGAAATCACATGACTGTGATGATGACTGTTGGGTGCAGTCAGGTGACGTAGCACTCTGGAGGATGAGTGTAACGGGAGCCGCAACCCCGTCGGATATCTACATGGAAGCGCAAAATTGCTATTTTAAATGCAAGTGTTTACTATTTTAATAGGTAAAAAAACGAAGGCACCAACCTAAGTGAGTAAAAATAAAATAAAATTTAAAATATATAACTGCAGCCCCTTTAAGTGTGATTCACACAAATATTAAGGTGGTCTAGTAAAGTAAGGCACTGTTATGACAAAAATGCACAGAATTTTGTCATAACAGCGCCTTACTTTACTTTACTATTTTAATAAAGAATCATTTTCAATTGCTACACCATGGGAGCAAATATGTTTTAATTGAGGAACGGTGAAGGAAAGAAGATTATCACATTCAGCACATACGAGTTCCACCATTACAACAAAACCCAGCGAGTGGAAAGGAAGATAAGGAGACTGACCAGCTGAGGAGCCTGGATTTGAACCCCAGCAGGGGAAGGCAATTTTAGACCAGAAAACAGGTCTAAAGTTGAGGTGAGCACAGTGGTGAATGGTGGTAGGAGTCACTTTATATAATATTATATAAGATTCACAAGGGTGAAGGTGAAAGAAAATGGAGCACACCTATGAGAAAATATACACATGGAAGAAAGAACAATTCGATATATATATGAACTTTATTTCACAGAAGAAATGTGCACTTTATGTTGAATTTTGTCACACTATGTTTAAATTTGGATATTTATTGTTGAAGTTTAAGATTTGATTTATTGTTAGGTGCAACCAATTCACATTCTTTATTCAGACTTTCAGTTGTGGGAACACAATAATTTGGTTTGCAACCAATTTATTAGCACTTAGGATTAAGAAGTAGTTTAGGGAGCGTGTGATAACACATGTTTTGAAATTTCGGTTTTAAAATTACAATTGATCAAATTCTGATGGTTGTTCAAACTAACAAGTGCTAGATCCTATTTGCGATTTCTGGTGTCTCACAAGTGGTTAAAATTGACTGAAGATTGCTACATGCATCTAATTGCCTTACTTTAAGGGAACCAGACTCTTAAACAAAACTAAACTCATTACAATAGCCATATTTAGAGCCTAATGTATACATGGTGTGGACAAGTACTAGTTTTTATAGTAGGTGGAAATAATGGTAACCCTTCCAAAATTCACTATAGTATTCAAAACTGACTAAGTGAAAGTGTATTGTTTGCCTTCCTTACTTCTTTCAGAACATTCCCTAAGCTAATTATCCTAGATTTATATTTTTTATAAATAACCTACTCTTCATATGAACTTTTAAAAGTTCTGGATACAGGGACAAAACCTCAAACTAGCAATGGAAAAAATGTATAACTAACCCTAGAAAGTATTATTTTACTAAAAGAGTAGTTGATGCATGAAACAGACTTCCAATAGAAGTAATGGGTTAATCAACAGTAAGGCTGCTTTTACACTGTTTCATTGAAGAAATACATCAAAAATGCATATGCATTGTTTATGTATTTCTGGTGTATTTCCAATGTGTTTTCTGGTTGTATGTGTTTTTAAGGCATTTTCTTTTCATTTTTAATGGGAAGCTGCTTTTGATTTTGAAAAGCCCACCAAAGAGGCAGCATGAAGGATTTTTCAAAATGAATCGCACCCGCAGCACAGTGGTGTAAAAAATCCCATAGGATTTAAAGGGACACATTTCTTCTTATGTTTTTAGCATGGTAAATACTCAACAAAAAAGAAACAATGTGAAAAGGCCCTAAGTAAATTTAAACAGGTTTGGGATAAACATAAATCTATATTCAGACAAAACGTTTAGTGCAAACCATAAAAAAGGGCAAACTCGCTTTTTTTTTCCAACATCCTACTGTGTTTCTATGCCCAAGAGTGAAAACCACAAGATCCTTCTATTACCATTTTTAGCTAGGAAAAGTCAGGTCTCAGTAATGAAGTAAAGGTAAATCAGAAAAGGCCATCAAAGAGGATTTTCTGTCTTAGGATCTACTGCTCTAGAGCTTTTACTTTTAGGTATTCATTTTTTCTTATCTAGTACCCTTCTAGTTAGATTGCTACAATTGAGGTAAATTTAGCTTTTGGTTTCCCTGTAGCAGGGGAGCAGTATTCAATTGCTTTTGGCTGTTCTGGGTTCTGCTGGAGCAGGTTCAACTTCCCCCTGTATTCCTGAGTTCTTGAATATAGTGGGTGGTGGAGGTAGACCCTGACGTGAATATTCATACAGCCTCAGCCAATCCCTGGTCAGGAGAGTGACCAGCAGGGGGATGACAGGTGTATAAATAGTCTTGGGCCTAGAATAGCAGTCTCTTGTTCCTGTATAATGAAGCACCCTGAAGCAGTGCAGGAAGTGTTGCAGAGCAACCAGGCCATAGACATTGACTACAGAGGCTGGCTGGTACTACAGGAAGCATTACAGTACCCAGGGTACAGTGAATACTACCCTGAAAGATCCTAGAGACTTCCCTTGCCACCTATGGGAAAGTTCATTACAGCTTTTAACTCAGGTTATATCTCTGTCAAGGGGTCCTCTGCGTTGTAGTTCTCCTAAATTCTGAAGTTAAGGGGGTGGATGTACCCTGAAGAAGCAGAGGAGTTAAAAGTGTCCTTTTTTGCATTGTCCAAAATGTCTTGGTATGCTGATGCCTTAAGAGTTTCCTTCACTGGAACTAAGGGGCCAAGCCCAATCCCTGAAAAACAACCCGATACCATAATCCCCGCTCCACTAAATGATTTGGATCAGTGCACAAAGCAAGGTCCATTAAGACATGGATGAGCGTGTTTGGGGTGGAGAAACTTGACTGGCTGCACAGAGACCTGACCTCAACCTGATAGAACACCTTTGGGATGAATTCGAGCGGAGAATGGGAGCCAGGCCTTCTAGTCCAATATCAGTACCTGACCTCACAAATGAGTTTCTGGAAGATGGGTCAAACATTCCCTTAGACGCACTCCTAAATCTTGTGGACAGCCTTCCCAGAAGTGTTGAAGCTGTTATAGCTGCAAAGGGTGGGACTAAGACTGAGATGCCATTAAAGTTCGTGTGCGTGTAAAGGCAGGCATCCCAATACTTTTTGGAATATAGTGTAATTCATGCTTGTGTTTGAATGATATCATGACTCTGCCCCTGTTTGTTTTAAGCTTTTAAATTTCACCTCCAAAGTATACGACCATTTAAAGTCAACTGAATCAATTTTTGCCATTGTCATTTGTTTTTACAATACCGCTCTGCTATGGATGTAGTTTGGCGTGAATGTTTTTTGTTTTGCCCTTCAATATTGTTCATAGTTTCCATTAAAAGTTTGCTTTACTCAGCTTACTTTTAATGTAATTTTGTACAGTTCTACCATGGTAGTTAAAAGTAGGTTCGGGTGGCAGATCTTAACTTTTATTCTTCACTGGATCTTGTGTATCAGGGTTTCAATAATAATCTCTGTTTCCCCTTGGATGACCATGTATCTCACTCATCTTGTTAAGTGTACTGTAAAGTCGGTTTTCTCATTCATATGGCAGAAAGTATAGAGCAGTATACATACAACATCTGCAAAGTTTAGATTTATTAATATTCTATAAAGAGCACACTGATACCTTTGGGTAATTAGTAGTATTCTGCAAAAACAAAGGAAAAAAAGTCTGTGAACATCACACAATCCTGTCTTACAGTAATCTGCTGATCTCTGTAGCCTATACTTATAGAAGTTTCTAATATTCTGATTCATATGTTGTTAAAAACTTTATACTGAAGAATATATCAGCACTGTACCAAAGAATATATCTATATGCAGGGGCGTTGCTAGGTAGAAAAAAGACCAAGGGCTTGAGCCAGGAGAAATGCAGCGCGCTGTGGTGAAAATGGGTGTGGTTTAAACTAAAATGTGGGAGTGGTTTAAAGGGGTGTGGTTTGAGTCGAATGAGATGAATAAGGGATGGAGGAAGGAAGAAAGAAAGGGATAGGGAGGGAAGGAGAGAAATGAGAAGCAAGAAAAGAAAGAGGGATGGAGGGACAGCAGGCCCAGATCCTACACCACAATAGCACTATGTGTAATCCAGAAGAGAGAGAGAGGTCAGTAGTAGGTAGGGCAGTGTATTGGGGTCAATAGTAGGGTAGGTCAGTGTCCAGGGGTCAGTAATAGGTAGGGCAGTGTACAGGCATCAGTAGAAGAGTAGGTCAGTGTACAGGGGTCAGTAGTAGAGTAGGCCCAGTGTACAGGGGTCAGTAGTGGGTAGGTCAGTGTACAGGGGTCAATAGTAGGTAGATTAGTGTACAGGGGTCAGTAGTAGAGTAGGTCAGTGTACAAGTGTACAGGGGTCAGTAGTAGGGTAGGTCAGTGTACAGGGGTCAGTAGTAGGGTAGCTCAGTGTACAGGGGTCAGTAGTAGGGTAGATCAATGTACAGGGGGCAGTAGTAGAGTAGGTCAGTGTACAGAGGTCAGTAGTAGGGTAGGTCAGTGTACAGAGGTCAGTAGTAGGGTATGTAAGTGTACAGGGGTCAGTCATAGAGTAGGTCAGTGTACAGGGGTCAATAGCAGGGTAGGGCAGTGTACAGGGGTCAGTAGTAGGGTAGGGCAGTGTACAGAGGTCAGTAGTAGGTAGGGCAGTGTACAGGGGTCAGTAGTAGAATGATGACTGGGGACATGTGAACATGTGA
>BLSH010123622.1:292616-304450 GCA_018402905.1 Glandirana rugosa | reverse complement strand
GTGTACAGGGGTCAGTAGTAGGGTAGGTCAGTGTACAGGGGTCAGTAGTAGGGTAGGTCAGTGTACAGGGGTCAGTAGTAGGTAGGTCAGTGTACAAGGGTCAGTAGTAGGGTAGGTCAGAGTACAGGGGTCAGTAGTAGAGTAGGTCAGTGTACAGAGGTCAGTAGTAGGGTAGGTCAGTGTACAGGGGTCAGTAGTAGGGTGGTACGTCAGTGTACAGGAGTCAGTCATAGTGTAGGTCAGTGTACAGGGGTCAATAGCAGGGTAGCGCAGTGTACAGGGGTCAGTAGTAGGGTAGGGCAGTGTACAGAGGTCAGTAGTAGGTAGGGCAGTGTACAGAGGTCAGTATTAGGTAGGGCAGTGTACAGGGGTCAGTAGTAGAGTAGGTCAGTGTACAGGGGTCATTAGTAGGGTAGGTGAGTGTATAGGGGTCAGTAGTAGGGTAGGTCAGTGTACAGGGGTCAGTAGTAGGGTAGGTCAGTGTACAGGGGTCAGTAGTAGGGTAGGTCAGTGTACAGGGGTCAGTAGCAGGGTAGGTCAGTGTACAGGGGTCAGTAGTAATGTAGGGGAGTGTATAGGGGTCAGTAGTAGGGTAGGTTAGTGTACAGGGAAAAGTAGGGCAGTAGATGTGGGTGAACAACACAGGGGGTCAGCAGAGCAATATACAGGGGGGTTATGAAGAAAGATATGGAAATCTTAATCTGGCAGCGCTTATCCTCTAGTATAGGATGAGGTGAACTGTTAGGTGTGTGTGCAGCTGCTGCTGTAGCCCAGTTGCTATTCAATGGGTAAAAATCACGTGATATATGTGAACAAGGTTGTGTTTTTTTTTTTTTTTGTTCAGGTAGCGCTTGCAAATATATAGTGCTCCCCTTATTTTTCCCTTTTTGTATGTAAATATAGTTGCTACATGCAATCTCATATAAATACAACAATGTTACATGCAAACAAACAGAAAAAATATATATTTTCAATATAAACGTGCTGTGCTCTGTGCAAAGTTTTACTGGTGTACAGTCCGTATTTCAAAATATTCATATTTCAAAACAGAGCACAGCACATTTATATTGAAAAATATATTTTTTCTGTTTGTTTGCATGTAACATTGTTGTATTTATATGAGATTGCATGTAGCAACTATATTTACATACAAAAAGGGAAAAATAAGGGGAGCACTATATATTTGCAAGGGCTGCCTGAACAAAAAACAAATATACAGGGGGCTCAGGATGGCCTGGCACAGGAAGATCAGGAGGGCATGGTATGGGGGATTCAGGGGCACATGCCACTGGAGGCTTTGGGGAGCACATTACTGAGGATTCTGTACTCCTCAGTAATGTGCACACCATTGGGGGCTCAGGATTAAAATAAAATGTTACCTGATGCAGAGTCGCAGCTACTGTGGCAGATCTAACTGTGCTTGTGCTGACCCCAGTCAGCCCTCTTCTCTCGTGCATCCCACATGATGTTGTCATCCATAAGCTGGATGGACTGAGGGGGAGGGGTCAGCACGATGCACACAGAGCAAGATACAGAGCACAACTAACTAAAGGTGGGCGTTGCCGGGTGCGAAAATCCAGACCCCTCCCTCCCTCCCTCCTAGACCACGGCATATCACTCCTCTCTGTCCACACTGCCTGAATGTAGTAGGTAACTATGCAGTGGGCGGCACCGTCACACACAAAGTTAAATGCGGCTACCACCGCTGCTGAGTGGCCTTTTTTTCTATAATAAAGATGCACCCGCTGGCTGCCACAAGACACCCGGGGCTAAGGACATTGCGTTCGGGGGTGTAGCCACAATAGCCACACCCTGGCGATGCCCCTGTCTATATGTACAGTCAAAAGCTTTCTCAAGGTCAAGAAAGTTGATGTGTAGGTGCCTTTGCCACTCTATCCATTACTCTCTAACTTGTAAAATAAATATTGCTAGGGAAACAGAAATATGTGAATATAACTAGGGTTTGAATAATCCTTATTCCTAACAATTTATACAGGTGTATAAAACCCTGGCATTTAATAAATAAGATATAAATTAGTGATATTATCCTTCTACATTGGGAAAGTATGATTTACAAAAAACACATACCATATGTGCTACAGCATTGTGATTTTTTTAAACAGAAGGAAATGTAACAGTTATGCTCCTTTCACACGGACGTTCCATTCAGTCCGCCTGTCCGTTTTTTCAGGTGGACCTGAACGGACAATCCATGCACCCCAATGGAGTGACAGATGTCAGCGGAGACATGTCCGCTGACACCCGTCGCACTCCGATCCACTCCAGACCCGTAAAGTCTGACGGAGGAAAATCCCATTTTTCCATCCGTCTGCGTATTGACTCGGATGACAATGGACAGATGGATCTGTTGTCATCCAATTTCCCATAGGCGAGAGCGGGGGCTCTGACAGATCCGTCTCTGCACAGAAAGCTAAACAGAGCCTGCTGATGGAACGGCCGTTTGAAACCAGCCTTAGTAGTGATTCAACTGATTTGTGAAAGTCACAATGAATCGGCCATGCTACTCTAAGCTGGGGATTGCTAAGACATTAGTGATTACTTTTTGTCAAGAACCTGATTAGCTGAATTCAACCAAAAGACTACTAACCAGTTCACTTCCAGCTTGTAAAGTAGCAGTGGGCTGGCTTGCAAAGGACCTGGGGCAACACAGTGGCTAAGTGGTTAGTACTTTTGCCTAGCAGCACTAGGGTCTCCAGTTCAAATCCAGACATGGCCGGTCCATAAGGGGCACAGAGGTGCCAGCCCCTACTCTCCATGTGGGGCGCTGGGATTTTGTCTTTTGAGACAAAACTAGTAGGATTTTATGCCATGTCTTGGTCATTGCATGCTGCTATTTGGAGGATTTGATGAGCTCATGTTAATTCTACTTGTAAGTTCTCTACTTTATTTTTAATAAATTTACAAAAGATTTTACACTATGAGGAGCTTTCTTATACGCACATGTTCTTTGGGAGTACTATGAATATATAGCGAAGGTGACTGAGAGACGTACCAGTGGATAATATCCCCATAAGGAGAAGGTGGATCTCTACAACCTCACCCATTCAGGGCAGTCAGGACCATACAGTGGGATACTATGGTTTTAAGGCCTTCTTTACTCATTGTTGTGGTAAGCGCATAATATATTAGCGGTGGTGGGATAACTGTCACAACAATTCTGGATCATCACAGATCTTCCAATTTGATCGCCACTATTTCTGCACGGGGACTATGTTTACAGAATTTTTTATTTTTTTTTCACACCAAGCACTTTTTGATTGGACCATAACCATTGGTGTTATGTATTTTGATAATTTTTTTTCACAATGTTAGGTACTACATGTGGACTATTGTACTGCTATGAATTTTGTTTAGTATTTATCATTCACGGATATTCATATTTGCACTTGCCACTTTATTATATTATTTAATAATTTCATGTGCACTGTATTAGGTGGATAATGCATATATACAAATATAAAGTGGGCCTATCAGGGGATTCGCACTCGAGCACTACACGATTTTGAATTTAGGAGTTATATTAAGATCATGTGTCGATCTTCTGTGTTAGCTGCCTACCTTAATTATCATAGGAGAAGCGCGGTAATCCCTACATTTATATTTATCCTGTCTAAATTGGCCCTAGTATATGCACTTTATGTATAAATGTTAGTTAGGGACCTTAGACTGTAAGCTCCTGGAGGGCAAAGACTTACAGTATGTGAATGTACAATATATATGTGGCCTCAGATGTTATGCCAAAGCATTCTCTTCTTGTGATCCCAATAGCTGAAATCTCTCACTTTGCTGACATCTTTGTCCAGTCTTCTTCTGGGTTCTGTGCCTTTGGTCCTTTTAATTGGCTGTACTGGGATGCCATAACTTCCACACGCATGCACAAGGCGTTAATTCACCCCACACCCAGGCATGCTTAGTTTATATACTGAGCCAAGCATCCACAGTTCAGTGTACATCTCAAAAAAATGCTGGCAGGTAGAAAAGGAGCTTTTATAACAGAATAGACATACAGGGGGTGTTCTGCAATAAAATACTTACCTGCTAGCAGTGTTTTATTGAAAGAATTGAAGTCTTGAGCAGAAAACATAAGTATAGTTGATTGAACCCGTGGATGTTCGGGTTCGGTGGGTTTGGCCGAACTTCGGAAAAAAGCTCAGGTCCGGTACCGAACTTGACCCGAACTTTACCCCGAACCCCATTGAATTCTATGTCGACCCAAACTTTTCGGCACAAAAATTACTGTAAAAGAGTCCTGGAAAAGTGCTAGAGGGCTGCAAAATGATTTTAGAACAATAATCTGTCCCTTACAGCAACAGCAGGAACCTGACCCTATAGAACTAGGAGATGATTTTAGAACAATAATCTGTCCCTCTAAGCAGTAGACTCTACCTAGTCCAGTCAGATCTTTCTGTAATGCAGGATGAGATCTGCAATCTGTCCCTAAAAGCAGTAGTAGTAGTAATCTCTACCTATCTATCTATCTATCTATCTATCTATCTATCTATCTATCTATCTATCTGCAATCTGTCCCTAAAAGCAGTAGTAGTAGTAATCTCTACCTATCTATCTATCTGCAACCTGTCCCTCACAGCACAGGCAGCATCCTCTCCCTACACTACCCAGAGAGCATGTGACATGCAGCACTGTGACTCCAGCCTCATATAGAGGCTGGGTCACATGATGTACTGGCCAATTACAGCCATGCCATTAGTAGGCATGGCTGTGATGGCTTCTAGGGAAAATCATGCTTGTTGATTGGCTGTCCTGCAGCTATTCAACATGCGTGATCAAATACCCGAACCCAGAACTCGAACCCAGACTTTTTTTTAAATGTCCGGGTTCGGGTCGGGTCACGGACACCCCAAAGTTCGGTATGAGCCCGAACTTTACAGTTCGGGTTCGCTCAACTCTAAACATAAGCTATCTAAACTATTTTGTATATATTTTATATTATGTAATTGAAAATCTATTTAGCAAACTAAAGGTATTACCTAAGCAAGAAAAATCCTTTCTTGTATTAAGAGAAGTATGGACTCCAGAGATGGAGACATAATTTTGCCCCTGTACATATCATTAGTAAAACCTCTTCTAGAATATGCAGTTCAGTTTTGGGCACCAGTTCTCAAAAAGGATATTGGGGAACTGGAGAAAGTGCAGAGAAGGGCAACCAAACTAATAAAAGGCATGAAGGAGCTTAGCTATGAGGAACTGAATTTATTCTCTCTTGAAAGGGGAGATTAAGGGGGATATGATCAACATGTACAAATACATAAGTGGTCCATATAATGAACTTGGTGTTGAGTTATTTACTTTAAGGTCACCACAAAGGACAAGGGGGCACTCTTTACGTCTAGAGGAAAAAAAAGATTTAATCTCCAAATATGGAAAGGTTTCTTCACAGTTAGAGCTGTGAAAATGTGGAATAGACTCCCCCCAGAGGTGGTTCTGGCCAGCACGGTAGATTGCTTTAAAAAAGGCCTGGATTCTTTCCTTAATGTAAATAATATAACTGGGTACTAACATTTTTAGGTAAAGTTGATCCAGGGTGAATCTGATTCCCTCTCAGGGATCAGGAAGGACTTTTTTCCCCCACTATAACAAATTGGATCATGCTTTGCTGGGTTTTTTTTTTTTGCCTTCCTCTGGATCAACTGTGGGTGAAGGATTTAATATGGGATTGTATGGTTATATATCATTTTTTTTTTTTTTTGGTTGAACTAGATGGACTTGTGTCTTTTTTCAACCTGACTAACTATGTAACTATGTAACCTACATTTTCACTTTCCTGCTGCAGTCTCAGCTAATGAGGAGGGAGAGTTTCAGACAGCCGAGTCTCTCGTGTAACATCGCTGGATAGAGATGGGGCTCAGGTAAGTATTAGCGGGGCTGAGGGGGCTGCTGCACACAGAAGGCATTTTATCTTAATGCCTTAAAGTGATTGTAATGTTTCATTTTTTTTTTTTTTATAAATAACAAACATGTTATACTTTCCTCCAATGAGTAGTTGGTTTTGCACAGGGCAGCCTGGATCCTCCTCTTCTCAGGTCCCTCTTCACTGCTCCCAGCCCCTCTCTCCTGACGAGTGCCCCGACAGCAAACACCTTGCTTTGGGGGCACCCGAGACGAGTTGCAGCTCTGTGTGTCCATTCAGACACGAAGCTGCCATTCGGACCCGTCCCTTCTCTCACGATTGGCTAACAGGCTTCGATTGACAACCGCGGGAGCCAATGGCGCCGCTGCTGTTTCTCAGCCAATCAAGAGGGAGAGTCAGTGATGGCCAATGGAATCGTAGACATCACTGGAGAGAGATGGGCCTCAGGTCAGTATTAGGGGCTGCTGGGGAGGCTGCTATACACTGAAGGCTTTTTATCTTAATGCATAGAATGCATTAAGATAAAATATCCTTCTGCCTTTACAACTCCTTTAAGATAAAAAAAACTGCCTTTACAACCACGTTAACATGGTGCACCACTTTTTATTAATTCATTTGTAGCCAATTCACTATTACCATAAACAAAGTAAATATTAGCCTAAGTGGAGTGAATAATAGGATTAGCTCAGATGAATCACTGGCTTTGCACATTTTTCCATTATTCTCTTTTCTTTAGTAGAATTTTCATGTACATTAAGCTGGCCTATTGTAATGATTGGTAAAAGCACAAATATGCACCTTGTACCTTTGTGTTTTGTGTATTTTTAGCACATCCGCATCATCTCTATTTTAATCATTTCACCTGTCATTCTACATACAGTAACTCATGAACAAGTACATACTTTTAAAATGCTCAGAGGAAATAAATAAAAGGTGCACATTAATGTGTATAAAAAGATGTGCCCATTACTGCATCTGCATTGACGTAAGGGGCTCTTCCTGGCAAAGAAAATGTTCCTTTATTGTTTTTATACAATACTGTATATAACGGATAATTTTGTACATTTAAAGTACACTAAATGTTGATATGAATTTAAAGAGCAATACTGTGTTACAATATTTGAAAGAAATTAAAAGTTTAAAATCTTCACATTTTGTACTAATTTGTAATTGTGTTGTCTACATTCCTTTTTAATTATGACAAATGCAGTGATAATTAGAGATTATGAATATACAATATTTTTCTTGGGATCGTTTTAGAATAGATTGTACCTTATTAAAAACTTACACTTCTATGACATTTCCTTGTTTACATATTCACAGCTTTTCAAATATGCAGTCATATCTCGCATTGCAACACCCACACATTTGTTCGTTGCAATGCAGTAACTATATAATTTCTTTTCATTTCAACTATATATTCACCAGCTAAATGCAGCTAATTTGACCATTTTATACTTGTTTCAAAAATGGTCTTTGGTCATTGCTTATAAAATAAAATGTTTGTGAATAGATTTAAAGGGTTCCTTTAACTTTTCCAAAACACTGCATATGAAGTTAAGGGGTACCAGTAGATGAGTAGTGGGCCATTTTCACCCCTCCAGAAGTCTGCCCAAGAAACTCCTTCAGCTGGTGTAGTCCAACCCTGCCCTGTTGCTAGGACTTTGCTATGACGCTTCAGCTGATGCTCCAGCCGCCACCATCATAAGAGCATAGTCTCTCTCGTATTCAATCATGACGTATGTGTGGTGCGCTATCTACTCCATTGTTGAAGTACTGCAGTGGTTCCCAACCCCTGTCCTCGGGACCCACTAACAGACCAGGTTTACAAGATAACTGAAATATATGACAGGTGATACCATTTGCTGCTCAGTGATTGCAATATTCTAGTCTGCATCTCCCCAAAGTAATACTTAAAATCTGGCCTGTTAGTGGGTCCTGAGGACAGGAGTTGAGAACCAGTGAAGTACTGCATTCAAAGCTACTGTGAGAAACAGGCCATGCATTGGATGTTTAAGCAGTTGAGCCTGACTGACATGCAGTGCTCGCCTTTACTCTCCCAGTTCAAGGCTTGCTATGCAATCAGATTAAGAAACTATTTAAAGTGTTTGTTAAGTCAAAATTATAAATTACTGGCAGCCCCTCTATTATAGACAGACATACCACACTGTGTATGTCTTTTCTAAAAACAAGGCTTGTAAATACCTTTATAGGGTGATCTTCAGGCCAGTCACATGACTCGCGGCCGCTGTATACCTCCGATACATGGCTACTGCAGGAGGGGCCGAGATCTCCCTCTCACATCAGCCGGGGAGATCACGTGGCCACCCAGCCCCTCCCACAGAAGCCCTGTATCAGAGATGTAAAGCGACCGCGAGTCACATGACCGGCCTGAAGATAATTCTGCAATGGTATTTACAAGCCTCATTTTTAGAAAAAACGTACACAGTGTGGTATGCCTGCCTATAATAGAGGGGCTGGAAGTGACCATTGTAAGTTCTTTATTTTTACTAATAGCGGCGGGGATGGGGGGGGGGCGGTGACAGAGACACAGAGCTGATAGGCAGGAAGGAGGGGGTGAGGGGGGAGAGCTGAGAGCAGGGCTGTGGATGGTGGAGGAGGTATACTGACCACAATGGTCAGAGCTCAGCAGCCCTGATTTTCATGGTCAGCGCAGACAGGAGGATGCAGGAAGTGGAGGGATCAGGCAGGTTTTTTACAGTTTAGAGGGGGCCGATTACACAGCACAAGCACTGTGCTGTTTAATCTGCTTTAAGGGAGAATGATCTGAATTTTATTTTGGGTTAACAAACCCTTTAAATACTGTATATATTTATGTAAAAATAATAAAAAAAAACTAATGCAAGTAAAATCACCCTGAGGTGTCTACATATACCTTTAGCAAACTTACCTCCCACTCTCCATTCACTATCCTATTGGCTCATGAATGGGTTTCCTTACTGAGCAGTAGGGATTTGCAGGACTCAGGAAGTGATGGGCGTGCTCTAGCACATGAAGACATCAGGAAGTGCTAAAACGTTGCCTGTCAGAACAACTTGGCATTTTGGCACTAATAGCAGGGTATTAGAAGCTTCTGTGGGTTTGTACAGGTACCTATAGCTGCCTGCACTTTATAGTGGCAGTAATTTGTTTATTTTACTTTAATGAACTATTCTCTTTAATGATTTTCTAATGAATGCATAACTGGATAGAACTGAGATCTTTAATATCTGCTAATGCGTGTTAAACTCTTCTTGCAAAATCATGATACTTGAGGAGGGCTCACAGCAATAAGGAGGCAGCTCCAGTTTTACTAACTTTTGGCAAACTAAAAAAATTGTTTCAATTTTTTTTTCAACTTGAGTTTGTAGTGTTTTACCAATGTTTTTCCCATGTATTAACACAATTCAACAATGTTAGCTTACAAAAAAATATTTTCTATAAAGAAGGACAAATTTTTACATTTTTGGAACTGCCTCCTTCTTCCATACATTTGAGAGACAACTCCATCTGTTGAGAAACATGGGGACTACCACTCAGAGGTGCCTCAATTTTGCACCGTTCATTAAAGCTGATTTTTCTAGACCAGATAGGATATATGACTGAAAAATGTGCAAACAATGGAGCTGCCTCATCTTTTGATGCAAACACTTAAATTATCTGACAATAAATTTGCTGAAATAGACTGGTTGTAATAGACTGTGCTGCTACAGGTACCAATTAAATTCCTTGAGCCTTTCTTGCAGCACTTATTCCTAGTGGTTTGTCATCTCAGCACTGCTGAGCTCAACTACAGGCTGGAATTTTAACCACTTGCTTTAACTGCTACAGGGTGGCTCACTTGTGCAGAATCACCTATATATACTGTATGTGATTCTGCATTTCCACCTTCAGGGTGCATGTGTGCTCTGCCGATGGGCTGCTTCTGGTGTGATTATTCACGACAGGAGCCAATCTGCAGGTGCTGGGCACTGGATGCCCGTCGGCACCCACCAATCATGGGTGTGCACATGGAACTGAGATCTGCCTATGTAAACAAGAGAGATCTCAGTTCTGACGGCGGAGGGAATATATTTTGTGTTCCTGCAAAGCAGGGAGCACAATACACCTCTTGCTTTAGTAAAAGCAGCTCACACAGTACACAAAAATCTGGCTAGGAACACAGTTAACCCTTTGATCACCCTAGATATTTAACCCTTTCCCAGCCAATGTCATTAGTACAGTAACAGTGCATATTTTTAGCACTAATCACTGTATTAGTGTCACTGGTTCCCGCAAAGTGTCAAGTGTCTGTTAGTGTTCAATTGTCCACCGCAATGTCGCTGACCGCCGGCATTACTAGCATAAAAATAAATAAATAAAAATTCCATAAATATATCCCATAGTTTGTAGACACTATAACGTTGGCGTACACCAATCAATATACACTTTTTGGGATTTTTTTTTTACAAAAAACATGTAGCAGAATACATATTTATGAATAAATTCGATTTTTTTTAAATAAATATATTGGATTTGTTTTATAGCAGAAGTAAAAAATATTGTTTTTTTTTTTTCAAAATTGTTGGTTTTGTTTATAGTGCAAAAAATGCAGTAGTGATCATATACCACCAAAGAAAAGCTCTATTTGTGGGAAAAATATGATATAGATTTTATTTGGGTACAGTGTCGCACAACTGTGCAATTGTCCGTTAAAGTAATGCAGTGCCGTATCGCAAAAAATGGCCTTGTCATGAAGGGGAGTAAATCTTACAGAGGTCAAGTGGTTAAACAACCCTTGACTCATTGGTAAAAGTTTTACACTGAAAGTTGCAAGTCACTAAGCAGTGTCCTTCTGAATGTAAGTTGGAAAAAAGTAACTATTCAATGGAGGACTTCCTCATTTTGAGCTATTAATACCAATAAAATCTCAATCAGGTAAAATGCAGTGCTCACACACACACACAAAGATAGTGCTACTCAACCCAACACATGCT
Source organism: Glandirana rugosa (assembly GCA_018402905.1). NCBI lineage: Eukaryota > Metazoa > Chordata > Amphibia > Anura > Ranidae > Glandirana > Glandirana rugosa. Next base: position 293,584 of record BLSH010123622.1, on the reverse strand, counting down.
CTAATATTGCTGTTCAGCCATTAGCAGCCTTGCCATTCAACCTCCTGCCTTTTGATATCCACACGCATCAAACGTCAAGGTCTCATTTATAGCCCAAAGATCTAACTCTGTCCTAAATGGACCTTAACTCCTTAAGCCTCGAAAGGTTTTACCCCCTTAATGACCAGGCCATTTTGTGGGACGTGGCACTGGGTTGCTTTAACTGACAATTGCGTGGTTATGCCACACAGTACTCACGCTTTTCCCCCACAAATAGAGCTTTCTTTTGGTGGCATTTGATCACCACTAGTGTTGAGCGAACCCGAACTGTAAAGTTTGGGTCTGTACCGAACTTTGGGGTGTCCGGGACCCGGACCCGAACGCGGACATTTCAAAAAACGTTCGGCTTCTGGGTTTTGGTAGTTGAATCATGCGTGACCAAGCCTCTTTATAAGCTGGAGTCACAGTGCTGCATGTCACATGCTCTCTGAGACTCTGACTAGTGTAGGGAGAGGAAGCTGCCGGCGTTGTTGTTAGGGACAGATTGCAGATATTTTAACATCTCATCCTGGATTATAGGACGATCTGATTCTGGACTAATTAGAGATTTCTCATACTGCTGCTTTGAGTGACAGATTCCGGGATATCCTCATCCGCTAATAAAAACTTGTTATTAGACAGGGAATGTCGTTGTCGACCTTGGACCGGGATATCCTCATTCGTTACTAAAAACTTGTTATTAGACAGGGAGATTCGTTGTCGACCTTGGACTGGGATATCTTGATCCTCTACTAAAATCTTGTTATATTAGACAGGGAGATTCGTCTTCGGAGATGGATCACGTCAGTCTAGCCAGACATTACGTCCCACTCTAGACGTTAGACAGTGAGTTTCGTCGTCATACTCTTTAGAGATTAATCAGGTCTTAGTCTAGCAGGATATTAGGTCCTACTCTACAATTTTATAGACGTTAGACAGGGATTGTTGTT
>BLSH010123622.1:273583-291018 GCA_018402905.1 Glandirana rugosa | reverse complement strand
CCAGGTTCCAGCTGTTGCTGTAAGGGACAGATTATTGGCTACATAGTACATTTGCGGGCACAATGAGGAGAGCATCAAATAAGGGATGTGGTCATGGTGCTGCTGGTGATGCTGGTGTTGGTCGTGTTTGTGAAGCTCCTGTTGGAAGGAGAGGACGTGGTTGATGTGTGCCAGCTACATGCACACGTGAAACACCTTCCTCAGGTAGCCAACAGAACCTTCACCGGTATATGGTAGGCCCGAATTCCGCTCAACGATTGGTGAGGCCAGAACAAGTACAGGCGATAGTAGATTGGGTGGCTGACAATGCCCCCAGTTCCTTCACATTGTCTCCCTCCCGGTCCCTTGATGAAAGCTCAGAGTTGGCACCTGAACCCCATGGCCATCTGTCTTTCACCTCAGCCCCTTGTAAATTAGCCAAGCAGTCTGAGCCTCAAGTCATGCAAGAGACTCTTATGCTTTTAGATGACTCTCCTGGTGTGCTTTCCGTATGCCATCCACAGAGCGCTGCCCCAGAAGTGGAAGACATTGAGTGCACCGATGCCCAACCACTTCTGTTGCAGGATGAGGACATGGAAACACCAGCGCAGCATGTCTTAGATGATGATGAAACACAGGTGCCAACTGCTGCAGCTTTCCTCAGTGTGCAGACTGACAAGGAGGGCAGTGGTGAAGGGCGGGTGGAAGATGATGGGGAGGAGGATGATGAGTTCCTAGACCCCACATGGACTGAGGGTCATGCGAGTGATGTGTGCAGTTTGGAAGAAGAGGTGGTGGTCACACAGAGGCACCAGCATAGCAAAAGAGGAAGCAGGTTGCAAAAGCGGAGCGAGCGTCCCCTAGACAGTACGCCTGCTACTACCCACCGCACCCAGGTACCTAGCACACCAAAGGCAGCTCAAAGGCTTTCCCCGGCATGGCAGTTCTTCACACAATGTGCTGACGACAAGACACAAGTGGTTTGCAAGCTGTGCAATGAAAGCCTGAGCCGGGGCATAAATGTTCTAAACCTGACCACAACCTGCATGATCAGGCATTAGTGTTGAGCGAACCCGGACTGTAAAGTTCGGGTCCGTACCGAACTTTAGGGTGGCCAAGACCCGGACCCAAACCCGGACTTTTCAAAACAAGTCCGGGTTCGGGTCCGGGGTTCAAGTATTTTATTACACGTGTTGAATAGCTGCCAAGGGCAGCCAATCAACAAGTGTTTCACTGGTTTGCCCTTAGAGGCTATCACAGCCATGCCTACTAATGGCATGGCTGTGATTGACCAGTGCACCATGTGACCCAGCCTCTATATGGGGCTGGAGTCACCGTGCTGCATGTCAAATGCTCTCGATAGTTTAGGGAGAGGATGCTGCTGGCTCTGTGAGGGACAGATTGCAGATATTATAGAACATCTCATCCTGCATTACTGAACGATCTGATTGTGGACTAGGGAGAGATACTAGTACTGCTGCTTTGAGGGACAGATTGCAGACCTCATCCTACTGCACAGAACGATCTGACTGGACTAGGTAGAGTCTGTTGCTTTAAGGGAAAGATTATTGTTCTAAAATCATCTCCAAGTTGTACAGGGAAAGGTTCCAGCTGTTGCTTTAAGGGAAAGATTATTGTTCTAAAATCATCTCCAAGTTCTATAGGCAAAGTGTATTCTAGCCGCATAGAAGCCATATTATTGTTCTAAAATCATCTCCAAGTTGTATAGGCTAAGTGTATTCTAGCCGCATATAAGCCATATTATTGTTCTAAAATCATCTCCAAGTTCTATAGGCAAAGTGTATTCTAGCCGCATAGAAGCCATATTATTGTTATAAAATCATCTCCCAGTTGTATTGGAGATGATTTTATAACAATAATATGGCTTCTATGGGCAGGGACGCTATATTTCGCTAACTGCATACTGGGGAAATGTAGTGGCGGGTGGGCCTGAGCCGGCTAGCCATTTGGCGCATGTCCTTCCACCACCGAGGATTGCAGGGCATTTCTCTTTGCCTCCTGTTGCCTCCTCCTCCTACTGCGCTTCCTCCTCCTTGACCACATCCTCATCCGCTCAGCGTAACACCTTCACCACCAACATCAGCACATCCAGGGGGAAACGATAGCAGGCTGTTTTAAAACTGATATGTTTGGGGATAAACCCCACACTGCGCAGAAGCTGTGGATGGGCATTGAACAACAGACCAATGAGTGGTTGTTGCCACTGAACCTCAAGCCCGGCCTGGTGGTGTGTGACAATGGGTGATATCTCGTAGCGGCTCTGGGCCTAGCCCGTTTGACACACATCCCTTGCCTGGCGCATGTGCTGAATTTGGTGGTACAGAATTTTCTAAAAAACTACCCGGATATGTCAGAACTGCTGCAGAAAGTGCGGGCCGTCTGTGCCCACTTTCGGCGTTCCCACCCTGCTGCTGCTCGCCTGTCTGCGCCGCAGCAGAACTTCGGCCTTCCCACTCACCGCCTCATATGCGACGTACCCACAAGGTGGAACTCCACCTTGCACATGCTGGAGAGACAATGCGAGCAGCAGCAGGCAATAGTGGAGTTTCAGCTGCAGCACGCACGGGTCAGTCGCTCTGCAGAACAACACCACTTCACCACCAACGAGTGGGCCTCCATGCGAGACCTGTGTAGCGTATTGCGGTGTTTTGAGTACTCCACCAACATGGCCAGTGCCGATGACGCTGTTCTCAGCGTTACTATCCCACTTCTATGTGTCCTTGAAAAAACACTTCGGGCCATGATGGAAGAGGATGTGGCACAGGAGGATGAGGAGGATGAGGAGGAGGAGGAAGAGGGGTCATTTCCACGGTTATCAGGCCAGTCATTCGCAAGTGGCTCGGAGGGTGGGTTCCTGCACCAGCATAGGCCAGGTCCAAAATATTCAAGCCAGGGCACAGTTCTGGAGGATGAGGAGGACGAGGAAGATCATGAGGAGGAGGAACAGGGTGGCACCTAACACAGCTCGTGGGCATCACTGGAGCGTGGCTGGGGGGATACGGAGGACACAGATGATATACCTCCCACAGAGGACAGCTTGTCTATGCCTCTGGGCAGCCTGGCACACATGGCCGACTACATGCTGCAGTGCCTTTGCAACGACAGCCGAGTTTCCCACATTGTAACGTGTGCCGATTACTGGGTGGCCACCCTGCTGGATCCCCATTACAAGGACAACATGCCGTCCTTAATTTCCTCACTGGAGCGTGAGAGGAAGATGTGCGACTACAAGCGCACGCTGGTAGAGGCGCTGCTCAGGGCATTCCCAAATGACACTGGGGGCTCAGTGGAAGCACATGGCGAAGGCAGAGGAGGAGGAAGAGGCCGCCAATGCAGCTGTGGCACCGCCAGCACCTCAGAAGGCAGGGTTAGCATGGCCAAAATGTGGCAAAGCTTTGTCAGCAGCCCGCCAAAACAAACAGCACCACCAGCCGATAGACAATGTCTTAGCAGGAGGCAGCATTTCAGCAACATGGTGGAAGAGTATGTGTGCATACGCCTACACGTACTGACTGATGGGTCTGCCCCATTCAACTTCTGGGTCTCCAAATTGGCCACATGGCCTGAGCTTGCCGTTTATGCCTTGGAGGTGCTGGCCTGCCCTGCAGCCAGTGTATTGTATGAACGTTTGTTTAGCACGGCAGGGGGCGTTATCACAGACAAGCACAGCCGCCTGTCCACAGCCAACGTGGACAAGCTAACGTTTATCCTACTCCACATCCACCCCCCCTTCCCTTTTTTTTATTTGATTTTACTTTATTTTCCCTATCCCCATTTGTTTGTAGGGCACTTGCCCTACTCTTACCCCCATTTTACTTCCTTTTGCAGTCCTCTAGCACTTGCCAGGACTTTGTTACACCCATTTTTGTGCTGAAAAGTTCGGGTCCCCATTGACTTCAATGGGGTTCGGGGTCCAGGATAAAGTTCGGGTCGAGTTCGGTGCCAAACCCGGACTTTTTCCCTAAGTTCGGCCAAACCCACCGAACCTGAACACCCGGGGGTTCGATCAACTCTAATCACCACAAAAAAGAACGACAATTTTGAAAAAAATATATATATTTTTTTTACTTTCTGCTATAAAATATATCCAATAAAAAATTTTAAAAAATCTAATTTCTTCATCAATTTAGGGTAATATGTATTCAGCTGCTTTTTTTTGGTAACAAAAATCCCAATAAGCGTATATTGATTGGTTTGTGCAAAAGTTATAGCGTCTACAAACAATGGGATTTTTAATTTTTTTCACTAGTAATGGTGGCGTTCAGCAATTTTTAGTGGGACTGCGACATTGCGGTGAACAAATGGGACACCTGACGCTTTTGACATTTTTTTGGGGACTGGTGACATTATTACAGGGATCAGTGCTAAAAATATGCACTGTTACTCTACTAATGACACTGGCAGGGAAAGGGTTAACATCATGGGTGATCAAAGGGTTAACTGTGTGCCTAGCTGGTGCTTGCTAACTGTGTGAGGGTTGCTCTGACTGGGTGAAGACAGAGATTGATGTTCCTGCTTAGCAGGAACACAAGATCTCCATCTTCTCCCCCGTGCGAATGGTGAGTTGCCTTGTTTACATAGGCAGATTGCTGTTACACCCTCTCCCGGGACCCACTGATTGGCATCCCCTGTGTCCAATGAGAGCACGATCATGCCTCCGGCGGCACGTGCACGCCCCCCAGTGGTTATCGATGTGCAGGTACTTGATTTTGCGCAATAGAGCCGACCTGCTGGAGTAAATATACGGTAGGTGGTCGGCAAGTGATTAAAGTGTATATACAGCCAAAATGTTTCTCTTTAGTTTTGGGTAGAGGGTTTGAACCCCTGCCAATGTATTTCTCCTACTTGTGACTCGCCTGGATATTATTTGAACAAGTCAAGTGGAGATGCAACAGCAAGAAGAGAATATCTAAAAAAATAAGGGGAATTCCCCTCAGGTAAATGTCCTAGAAAAGATGTCCCCATTGGACCATTTCCACTCACGCCTTCTGGTGAGAAGTGTAACATCATAGATTGCCTATCACTTTCTTTCCTTTGGCCACCAGGACAAACAGAGAGGGTGAATCTGATCAACGTAGACACAGACAGTAAAATAAACATAACAGAGGTTATATCCTCTCATCATGTTATCCAGAACTACAATATGTTCACTTTACAAAGTAATAAAAGTTTTCTCCCCCACCTTTTGGTGTGCAGCACATTGATACAGGAATTGCACAGGTAGATTTGATTAAATAAGTACAACTATTTGTTATGCTAATATAAATGCGTTATGTGGCACACATAAACACCTAATTACATTTATGGTGGATTTCTGGGTTACTTAGTAAAATGTTCACTAGCATTAATTAAATGGATTCTAAAAAAAATTAAAATAAAGAAGTTATACATAAAAATGATGCCTAAATATATGCCAGCAATTACATAGCTCTATCACAAATGATTAAGAAATAGCTTAGTTTTATTTGGTCCTCAAGGACTAAATATTTGGATCACAGTTATAGAGATTTGCATGCTTAATGAGGAATAGTAATATTAATCTGCTCATTTTAGACTTTATGCAGATGCCAAAGAAATTGCAGTCAGATAAGAAACGAGTGCAATCGCTTTGAACAAACAGTATGTCTAGGCTATTGCCCTCTACAAAATTGCTTTTCTCCTTTAAACTTTGGTATTGTTACTGTTCAACTTTATCTTAGTGCATACTACTAAATGATTTTGAAAATTAAATGAGCCAATTTTCTCTAGTGCATTTCATGTAAATTACCCTAATGCAATAAAGTAATTGTTTTGGATATGTGTTATACCAATTAAACTTTGCAAATGATATGCCAAGTGAAACAGGAAGTATTTTCTTCAAGCTTTCAATTTGGACAGACATTAATGAACATCAACTTCTGATTAACCCTTTCATAAAATGCAGCTTTATGAAATGTGTTTAGCCTTACCTGTGAGCTGAAAAATTAAAACTTAAAAATTAAAGGATTGTAGTCAAGACTTTTTAATCCATGAAAATGGCATTTTTAAGTCATATGCAATGCTATAGAGGCAGATAGCTTAGTTATGTACTAGTAGACATATAATCAATGCATTTATACTGCATATATATTTGCTTGCAGATGATTTCAGATATAACATTAATTATACTATTATTTTATTTAAAAAAAAAGACAGCTGTAGTGCTGGCACAGTTGCAAGTTATACATATACAAGGTTTTGGATTGGTTGAGGGGCCCTAAACCTATTGATTATACACGAAACAGTGGCATTGTGCTGTGACTGTCAAGAAGAGTAACACTAAAACAACCACTATGAGGATAAAAATGATATTGCATATCCTACAGTTCTCTCTCAGGTGTAATATACAGTACATTTGTGTGTAGTGGTCTTGAATAGAGAATTGACTATTGCATGTACCTCAAGACCTGGTTAAGTAAAAATAGTATACGTATGACACCAGCCTTATTTGTATGCAGTTTAAAGTATACCTAAACTTGAGAACAAAGTTATAATTTACAGTATCTCACAAAAGTGAGTACACCCCTCACATTTTTGTAAATATTTTATTCTATCTTTTCATGTGACAACACTGAAGAAATTACATTTTGCTACAATGTAAAGTAGTGAGTATACAGCTTATATAACAGTGTAAATTTGCTGTCCCATCAAAATAATTCAAAACACAGCCATTAATGTCTAAACCGCTAGCAACAAAAGTGAGTACACCCCTAAGTGAAAATGTCCAAATTGGGCCCAGTTAGCCATGTTCTCTTCCCCGTGTCATGTGACTTGTTGTGTTACAAGGTCTCAGATGAGAATGGGGAGTAGGTGTGCTAAATTTGGTGTCATCATGCTCACTCTCTCATACTGGTCACTGGAAGTTCAACATGGAACCTCATTGTAAAGAACTCTCTGAGGATCTGAAAAAAAAAAAATGTGTTGCTCTAAATAAAGATGGCCTAGGCTATAAGGAGTTTGCCAAGACCCTGAAACAGCTGCAGCATGGTGGCCAAGACCATACAGCCATTTAACAGAACAGGTTCCACTCAGAACAGGCCTTGCCATGGTCGACCAAAGAAGTTGAGTGCACATGCTCAGCGTCATATCCAGAGGCTGTCTTTGGGAAATAGATGTATGAGTGCTGCCATCATTGCTGCAGATGTTGAAGGGGTGGGGGGTCAGCCTGTCAGTGCTCAGACGGTATGTCGCACACTGCATTAAATTGGTCTGCATGGGTATCGTCCCAGAAGGAGGCCTCTTCTAAAGATGATGCACAAGAAAGCCCGCAAACAGTTTGCGGAAGACAAGCAGACTAAGGACTTGGATTACTGGAACCATTTCCTGTGGTCTGATGAGGCCAAGATAAACTTATTTGGTTCAGATAGTGTCAAGCATGTGTGGCAGCAACCAGGTGAGGAGTACAAAGTGCGTCTTGCCTACAGTCAAGCATGATGGTGGGAGTGTCATGGTCTGGGGCTGCATGAGTGCTTTCAGCACTGGGAAGCTACAGTTCATTGAGGGAACCATGAATGCCAACATGTAACATACTGAAGCAGATCATGATCGCCTCCCTTCGGAGACCGAGCCGGAGGTCAGTATTCCAACATGATAACGACCCTAGACACACCTCCAAGAGGACCACTGCCTTACTAAAGAAGCTGAGGGTAAAGGTGATGGACTGGCCAAGCATGTGTCCAGACAGACGTAAACCCTATTGAGCATCTGTGGGGCATCCTCAAATGGAAGGTGGAGGAGCCCAAGGTCTCTAACATCCTCCAGCTCTGTGATGTCATCATGGAGGAGTGGAAGAGGACTCCAGTGGCAGCCTGTGAAGCTCTGGTGAACTCCATGCCAAAGAGGGTTAAGGCAGCCCTGGAAAATAATGGTAGCCACACAAAATATTGACGCTTTGGGCCCTGATTTGGACATTGTGTGACATGAGTGTACTCACTTTTGTTGCCAGCGGTTTAGACATTAATGGCTGTGTGTTGAGTTATTTTGAGGGGACAGCAAATTTACACTGTTATACAAGCTGTACACTCACTACTTTACATTGTAGCAAAGTGTAATTTCTTCAGTGTTGTCACATGAAAAGATATAATAAAATATTTACAAAAATGTGAGGGGTGTACTCACTTTTGTGAGATACTGTATTGCACCTTATCAGTCCTTGGTAGCTGTGTTATCTTGTTTTTCCTCAAGCTAAGAATATGTTTAGCTAGTACAAAAAATACATGTTAAAAGCATATTCCACCTTTTGCAAAAATGTAATAAATACACCCACACTAAATTAAATGTGCGTTTCTAACTTGATAACTGTGTCACTATGTAGCAGCAGGTATGGTAGTTCTATGTTATTGATTGAGTACTGGAAATAAATTTAATAAATGTGAAAACTATAGTGAATTAGGTTATTAAATATATAAATAGTATTGGGCTGCACAGATACTCTCTGACACATCAGCCCCTTTGGCAAACGCCAAAGCTCTGCTATGTGTTCTATGTGAATGTTCTGCCCACTAGATTTTTCATTTAATTTTTTCTATAGCTTCTACCAAAAAATGTATATATAGTGAGACTAGGCAAAATGAGTCAGGTGAATATAGCTTAAGATATAAGTATAACCAAACATTTTAAATTACATTTGAATAGAATAGAATAAAAACCCTGCCTTGTTAGTTTTTTTGTTGTCTGTGTATCATGTTCCTGGCCTAGAAGCACAGCACATCTCCCAAAGTGTGGGAAATTGCTCTTTTAGAGACAGTTGTCCCCAGGATAGGTGTTCCTGTTGGAAGCTTTCCCCTCACCTCTTGTTCTGGGGACATCTCTAAAATTGTGGATATCCCTTGACTTTCTTTCTTGGTGGCAACGCAGACCACAATAAAAACTTGACAGATGTCCCAACCCTTCACCACTATCCAAAACTAAACAGAAAAATATTTTTCCTACAGGTACACTTTCATTTGTGTTTGATGTTCAAACAAAACCATACTATATCTTTTGATTGAACAACTGTTTTACATGTATTAGTTATACAAATGTCTTAAACTGGCTGAGCATAGAACAGTTTTAGCAATTATGGCAGAATGAGCAATACTTTCTATAAACACAGCAGTCTTTAACATACTAGATAATGCAATCAAAATAAACCTTAAATGCCTTTATGTGTAGTCGTGCTATAATTACAAATTATACTCCCACCTTACATAAGCAATTCTGCTTCTCTAGATAGTGACTAGCCAGGCCTTATCCACCCTTATGTAAAAAATGGTTACATTTTTACTTTTCTGTGTAAACTAAACCTGTGCTTGCCCTTAGGTTTGATGGACTGGTTTCAGGACTGTAAAGCAAGTAGCTCTATGTAGTTTCAGGTTTTTCCTTTGTTTCCTGAAAGCTTTGAAAACTGGGTAGCTATCTTATGCAAATGGCAGAATAAAAAGATGAGCTCTGGTCCATGACCTCCTAATGCCTGGTACATGCTATCAGTTTTTTTTTCATTCATTTTCATTCAACCCAGTGGGCTGAACAAAAAAAAAACTGAGGATCTCGGGAGGAGCTCATTGCACTAACTATCTGATGTTAGTACAGTGATCTTCCTGCTGAGCTATTGTGTTCTGACAGGGGAACTGCTCCCCCACCAGAACACAATGGTCAGCACTTAAAACCATTGGCTGCCAATGCTGATCAGATGCCAATCAGATGCTGGTTTTCCAGCATGCCTATTTGACAGGACTGTCTGTTAGGCTGGCTTCTATCAAACAGGCAGGTGTACACTCGGGTCGAAGTCAGCTGGTTGCAGTTTCTGTTGAACTGGCTGATACTGACCAGTATTTAGCCTGTGGGTACGGGGCTTTACTACCACATTCAACACCCCATTGTTGGTCCTTTAATATGATACACAGGTATACTGATCAATAGTGAATTGCAGGAGACAAGCTATAGTAAATATTTTCTAAAGAAAACATCTAGAATTTCAAGGTTGCCATGACTCTTAGAAACATTTTTTAAGTTGACCTATGACCAAGCTTTGGACATTTGAGTATCTACATTTTCTTAAGGGGCTGTATAGGATATTTAATACAAGTTCTCACTAATCTTTCTAGCTAAAGCAAAGGTGGATGAAATCATCCTCAAAGTTCACAGCAGAAGCTCTGAATGTAAATGCAAATCTTTGGCTGGAAGGGTAAGCTGAACTGCTGACAGATTGACTTATATCACATCAGTGTTTCTATTGTGAGTTTTGAGGAATAATTGTTTCACATAGTCAGTTACCAAGGTCTGTGAGCGTATTTACTGCTTATTATAATATATAAATAATTAAATGTCCATAGCTTAGCCACAGGTTCACTTTAAAGGTCCATTGTTCCTTTTTTGCAATTCTTTGCATTTCAAATAATTGTATTGGGTTTTACAGAGAGATTAAACATGACAACATAACATGGGTAACCAAGTACCAGTTCCAGTATTGAGTAGGAACACTGCATGCCATATGTAACTTACAATGCCGTAAATCTTGTTACTAACAATAACACAGAAAACAGGGTGGAATTGACTGGTGTAGAGAAATAAGAGGACACAGAAGATGCTACATATGTTCTTCAATAGCAATATCTATGAGTAGCTTGTTTCATTTCATGTTTGGCTATACCATATTAGGGGGATAGCGTGTTATTACCATATCACAAAGCAGTGTTCAATTTATAGGCGAATATGCTAGGGCTATAAGCTATATACCTATAGAAATAGTAAAGGAGAGGGTAAGGGGGAAAGGGGGGAGGGATGTGAATGAATTAGAGGGTGTGAAAGATAGACCTAGGGACTGTAGGGAAGGGAAATGCATGTTGAGCTAGACTAGCCTTTGCCCTTTTTTTTATAATTCTGCAGTTAGTTCACTATATTAAAGCACAACTAAAGGCAACATACACATTTTAGTAAATCCTCATATAAATACCTGAAAGTTGCACATGGTAATAAACATAATAACTGAAATGATCATTTTCCTAACATATAGCTGTAATTGTGGTCTCTAATTCCCTCCACCAGTTCTTCTTTGCTGTATAATGTTAGGGATGATGGGAGGAGTTTAGCAGAGCTAGCATGTCATTTCCTTGCAGTGAACTAGCTTCTGTATCTCCCATAGGAAACTACATTTCCCAGAGTCCTCCTGCCTTCTATCATGCTCATTCTATTTTACATAACACAAACCCATCTGTCAATCAATAGCTGGATGTGTGCTATGTAAAACAGCACAAGTCAGTACAGGTTAGTTTGCACACAGATTTGTCTGCAGAGGACAACATAGATATCTCAACATCTTTACTGTTTTTTGCAAAACAAACAGTGAGATGTTTAACAGACTGTATAGGTATATAACATAATGGTTTTTACATTTTGACCATCGTTCTTCTAAGATATGCACAGGTTAAATTTCCTTAAAATAATATATTACTATAAGGAACCATAATTTCCTTGAATGACGTAGGAACAGACTGAGCAAAGGCTGCAGCTGTCAGTGAAATAAATAGGGTGAGTGACAGGAGACCCACAATGTAATTAGACATTCAGGACAATGATTCTTCTTCTTAGATGCATTGTGAGTCTCTAATCATACAGGAATGTTTTGTGCTGATTTACGTATCCTTTCTGTTGGCTTACGTATGGCAGAGGAGGAACCAAAATGCCAAGATGATAAATATTATTTAAGATGCAGCAGTGAGCGTACATTAGGATAGGGGGGTGAACTGGGGTCTAAAGGCATAAATAGAGCATTCTTTTGCCCTAATGATCTATTTTTGCTTCTAATTCCTTCAGAGGATAACATTGTTGATAATGCTTTGTAAAGATATTGAAAACTACAGATTAGTTATATTGGTTTGAAAAGATACATCTGCAAAAGGTTTCAAGGTTAACTCATGCTCTATTTATCCCTCCTTCATATTCCTTTCTCTATTCTGTTTAATTATCTAGTAAGCTTAAGGTTATGTCAAGGCAAAATGAAAGATAAAAAATACAGTACATATCTGCACCTTTAAAGACCCTGCAAGTACAGAAAAATACATGTTTATCTTTCAGAAATGCACACAGCTCGTAAAGCTTGCACAATCTTGCAGATTTGTACAGGCTCCTCTCCTGTACTGAAATAGCTTACTCTAATTTGTCAGAACACTGTGAACATCTCACAGTGTACACTAAGGCCTCATACACACGGACGTTTCTAAAAAAATAAACAAAACGTCGGGCCCGACGTCAAGGAAAAAAAGTCGGCGTTTTTCGGCGTTATGCATCGGCGTTTTTGAGCGTTAGTGAACGTCGGCGTCAATAGGCGTTTTTTTAAAAAAATCATCCCTCTGCTATTTTTCAACCTAAAAACGTCGGCGTCGGAAAACGCCGGTATGATATTAGGTGGCGTTTGTTGGCATATTGTGGCATCGGCGTCAAAAAATGACAAAACGTTACAGCCTCAGAACGCACTGGCCGTGGGTTCTAGTTTCAGCTCACTAACGCCAACGCCATCTACAGCTCAAAAACGTCAGCGTTTTTATGGGGCCATTGACTAACATGGAGAGCTGCAAAAAACGCCAGAAAACGCCGGCGTCAAAAAACGTCCGTGTGTATGAGGCCTAATAGTTGCAGCAAGTAAGGTAAAGCCTGCCTCATCTCCTTGCTGGAGGGCTTCTAAATTCATCTAACCCTTTGTCCTTCAGCCCCTTCCATTCCTTAGATTTAATTTATTTCACTGCACTATACTACATGTGTACGTTACCTATGTCAGTCTGCCTTTAAATGCAGCCTGCTTAGGAAGGACCACTCCTCCAGACTGACACCCACCCAACAAGGCATTTTGATATTTGCATAACTCCTTCCCAGAGCCATTACACTACTTGCATCAGGGCTGAGGGCTCCTGAGAAATGCAGAGGCAGGGCGCTATGATTTTTCCAGGAAACTATGACCAGCATCTTGCTGGCCCCTCCCATCCGTCACAATCTAAACACAACAAGGATAGAAGGCGCCAACAGGTAACCAGATCCTGTGTGAGGGGGGCAGTCTCTGTCTAAATAGTTCATAAGAGGGTCATATCGTTAGCTGAGTATTGAAATTATGCACTGGAAGCTTCTTGGATACAGCAATAGGCTTTACTTTCATGTAGAAATACCAGAACATTTGACTTTACATCATGGAGACAGGAACAGGGAGCAGAAGCATACAAGAGAACAGTGAGGAAAGCAAACCCTTCCTCTCATTACATTACCATACATAACACGCTATAACACTGCAGCGCCACCTGCTGGATAGATAAGTATAATGCATACAGTATATAGTCAGTTTATATGCAATCATGCTGTTCTTCTTTCCAGCACATTTAAGTATGAAGTTCATAGGACATGAGGAAGTGATCCAACAAGAATGGGGGGATCCTGAGACATGATGTCCAAGCACCAGGGCAGGCTTATTCACATGAGCAGAAGGAGGCTCTAAATGACAGGCAGGAGAAAGAAGAAAACATGGCTCTAAGTGCAGACAGTTTACAGGTTAATTAGGTGCAATAAAAACAAGGGACAACTCACATAGAGTCATCACCTCTGCCCACCTGAGGACTTCTGCTTGGTCTCCTCCACACAGCAGTGAACCCAGGTGGTCTGCATCGCGGACATCCAGTGCTGACATTCTGGACTCCCCTTCCTGATGAACTTGTCATACTTCACTCCACGTGAGTTGCCCCTTGTTTTTTATTGCACCAAATAAACCTTTAACCACTTGCTTACTGGACACTTAAACCCCCCTCCTGCCCAGACCAATTTTCAGCTTTCAGCGCTGTTGCAATTTAAATGACAATTGCGCGGTCAAGCAACACTGTACCCAAATGAAATTTTTATCATTTTTTCCCACAAATAGAGGTTTCTTTTGGTAATATTTAATCACTGCTGGGTTTTTTATTTTTTGCTAAAAAAATGAAAAAAGACCAAAAATGTTGAAAAAACACAAAACAGTTTCAGTTTGTTATAAATTTTTGAAAACCGGTTATTTTTCTCCTTCATTGATGTGCACTGATGAGGCTGCACTGATGGGCACTGATAGGCTGCACTGGTGGGCACTGATAGGCTGCACTGATGGGCACTGATAAGGCAGCACTGATGGGTGCTGATAGGTGGCACTGATGGGCACTGATGAGGCAGCACTGTTGGGCACCGAGAGGTGGGACTGATGGTTGGCACTGGTCGGCACTGATGGTTGGCACGGATTGGCACTAATAGGTGGCATTGATGGGCACTGATAGGTGGCACTGATGGGCACTGGTAGGCACTGGTAGGTGACACTGATAGGCAGCACTGATTGGTGGCACTGATGATGAGGCAGTGATGGGCATTGATTGGAAGCACTGATGGGTATTGATAGGTGCACTGCTGGACAAAGGTTGGTGGCACTGCTGGGGACTGGTAGGTGGCACTGTGGGCACTGGTAGGTGGCACTGGTGGGAAATGATAGGTGGCACTGGCAGGGGGCACTGGTGGGCACAGGCAGCCATCCACAGCTCTCTGTGCAAGGGACCGATGTCCCTCTGACAGAAGCCGGCGGTGATCTGCTTTTTTTTCCCTCGCGCAGACCGATCTTTTGTTTACATCACATGAACAACCATCATTGGCTGACAGCTGATCACATGGTAAGGGGCCGGGACTCATAGACTTGGCGATCACAGAGAGCATGGTGCGCGTCCCCGCAAATGGCGCATGCTCGGGAGGACTTCTATTGACGGCCTCCCAGCAAAGTAGATCCACATTGTAGCCATCATTCAGCTATAGCGCGGATATGAAGAAGTTGAACTGTCTGCACTTAGAGGTGCTTTTCCTTCTCTCTCCTGCCATCCGTCACAATCTGCCTGCATTCTATAGAGATGTACAGATACCCAGTAATGGCATCACTGGCTCTAAAATAAGGCATGTATCGAAAACAGGTTTGTGAGAATCTGTGAGATTTATGTGGTATATAGATAATTGCAAGAAAGCCCATAAAGTAATGTCATTATATATCCTTCTTTTATGCATATAATTATAAACTACATTAAGCAGCCTTGTTTAAGTTTGCCATATGACACTGGTATTTAGAGGAAAAGTTTAGCTCCTGTCTCTTCTCTTTAAAATATTTCCCCTTAGTCTCTTCCTTTTACTAGCAGAACTCTTTTACTGCAATGTAAATGAGGCCAGGTGGCAGGATGTCAACCCTGCAAATAATTATCCACTTGAATTGTATGCTAGGTATGATTCAACCAGTGAAATGTAACGTCCTTGTATTAGACTTTTGCTGTGACAGGAAACACGGTAGACATGAATCTTAACCGGTGGTTGAACAAACCAAGGAACAAGTTATCAAATACCATGGCATTCGAGAGAAGTTTCAAAGCACCACAAGTACCAACTGTCAAAATGTGAGCTACTTCCAGCATAATTAGCTGAGCGCTTAGTCTTGGACCTTGACAGATCTTTAAAAAGAAACATGTATGTGATAAAAAGGTGAATGACACTTTACCAAGTAACCTCGCACATTAAGTTCTTATTGTTCTGTTTATACAAAAAAGATCTATTTTTACAATATCTCATTAGTGTAGATGAAGCTGATGAAATTTAAGGATTAAATAAAACCCACAATGCCTTAATTATATGTAATTGCATTACTCCAAAGAATGAAAATTATTAAACCTAGCCAACTTTCTTTGATTTGCCGCTAGAATAATCAAACATACTGAAATCCAGTTTCTTGTTTTGGCAATATATATTCTTGTGCTTTTTTTTCCATCTTAAATTATATCTGAGCTGGCCATAGGCTCATAGCTCTTAAGGTCGACTTTGTTTTATATAATTTTCCTTCGAGGAGATTAAATGTATTTAACAAAAATGTCACTGGTTGTCAACATAATGGATGTTAAAGATTTTTCTTTCTGTTTTATTTTAATGAAATGCCATACGAACAGAATATGAAATTTGATGGATCGTGGTAACAGCGCAATAAAGAGGATAAGATTTTCAGTGAAAAGTAATAAAATGTTACCATCCAGGATGCTGTCTGACCTCTGGCTGAGTTGTTTAATGGCACTTAAAATAGCAAAGTTTTATGCGGTGGAATATGATCCTCAGCTACAGCTCCATATCAGAGATGCCCCTGTGATAACATGTGTCACACACTGACATGTCACATAGACATCCCCACAGTTCTTATTTATTAAACCTGCCTGGAAGATATTATCTAATTGCTGCATTTCTATAATGCTGGATGTGTATAGCATGGTACTGTCTTACACCTAAGTTGCTATGGCTGGTAGTGTTAAAGGAGAAGTATGGCCAATGCTACTTTGGGCCTACTTCTATCACAGGAGTGCAGTTAGCTTTCTGGCTGACAGTTGTCCGGCTGTCGGCTGACATCACTCAGCCAACCCAGGTGATTACAGGTACTGACGGCTACTGCTCTCTGTTCAGAGCAGAGGAGAGAACTGAGAGATCAGCAGTGTATGATCGCTCATTTTGCAGTGCAGAGCCAGTAGGGGACAGATGCAGCATTTAATCGATGCTGCATTCATCTAGGTGAGTATAAATGGGTTTTTTTCCCGGTCCCATACTTCTCTTTTAAATATTTAAACTATGCATTCCTTATTAAAAGGAACTTGGCTTGTCATTTAATATTTTTAGCAATGGTACTAAAATGCAGGCTCCTGTGGTGTCCATGACTGCCTTTATTTAAGCAGTTATGCCTTTATTTGTGTTAGTATTTGGATCAGTCCCTATGTACTTGTGCAGACCACCTGCATCCCAGGCACAGAATGTTCATGCAGACTCAATTTCTGTCCCTGTCAAGATTAAGCATCACCCCTATCATTCAACTATCAAGTAGTGGAGACTTCACTACCCACTGATGTTCTGGCATGCATTTTTGCAATTTGCATAGTAGGTAATGGGATTAGTGTCGGGATTAGTGCTGGGATCTTAGCTTGGATAAGGATGGCACTCTGTACAGCCTGAGTGTTCTCTTTTCAATACCCCTTTATGCCTTTGAGCATACCTTCTGAGCCTGTGTGGACAGTATGGCAACTTGCTGAGATGGTACAATTCACAGGCAATGTCAACTCACTAAGAAGAGACAGAGTGAAATCCAATGTAATTTATTGCAGACTTTGCACGTGAAAGAGCACCTTTAACCAGGGGCGTTGCTAGGTCTACAAAAGATCTGGGGCTAGAGCCCATAGCAGTGAAGTAAAGAAAGACCTACGCTTGAGCGGGCATGCATGTAATAAAATAAATAATAATAGTAATAAATATACATGTGTATGTATGTATGTGTGTGTATATATATATATATATATATATTATATATATATATATATATATATGTGTGTGTATGTATGTATGTGTACATATAAATAATGATAATAATAAATAAAATAATGTAC
>BLSH010123622.1:204932-221990 GCA_018402905.1 Glandirana rugosa | reverse complement strand
GGGTAGTCAGTCATACACATACTCACACGTGTGTATGAGAACGACAACGACTTTACGACGGAGGATATACCTCCCACAGAGGACAGCTTGTCTTTGCCTCTGGGCAGCCTGGCACACATGGCCGACTACATGCTGCAGTGCCTGCGCAACAACAGCAGAGTTGCCCACATTGTATCTTCTTCTGATTACTGGGTGGCCACCCTGCTGGATCCCCATTACAAGGACAACGTGCCGTCCTTAATTCCCTCACTGGAGCGTGAGAGGAAGATGCGCGACTACAAGCTCACACTGGTAGAGGCGCTGCTGAGGGCATTCCCAAATGACACCGGGGGCTCAGCGGAAACACAAGGCGAAGGCAGAGGAGGAGGAGGAGGAGGAAGAGGCCACCAACGCAGCTGTGCCACCGCCAGCACCTCAGAAGGCAGGGTTAGCATGGCCGAAATGTGGCAAAGCTTTGTCAGCAGCCCGCCACAAGAAACAGCACCACCAGCCGATAGACAACATCTTAGCAGGAGGCAGCATTTCAGCAACAGCAAGAGTATGTGTGCACACTCATACACATACTGACTGATGGGTCTGCCCCATTCAACTTCTGGGTCTCCAAATTGGCCACATGGCCTGAGCTTGCCGTTTATGCCTTGGAGGTGCTGGCCTGCCCTGCAGTCAGTGTATTGTCGGAACGTATGTTTAGCATGGCAGGGGGCGTTATCACAGACAATCGGAGCCGTTTGTCCACATCCAACGTGGACAAGCTAACCTTTATTAAAATGAAACAGGCATGGATCCCACGAGACTTGTCTGTACCTTGTGCAGAATAATTAGACCGGACTCACACAGCCATTCATATACTTATTTTTTTGAATAGGCCTCAATATTTTGGGGGCTACCCCAATTATAAACACACAAAAAAAAATACCATGTTGGCTACCTCCTTCTCCTCCTCGACCACCGCCACTTCCACCTACACTGCCATGGTCACGGCCTAGTCAACCTCTAGGCTCCTACTCCACATCCACCCCCCTTCCCATTTTTTTATTTGATTTTAATTTATTTTCCCTATCCCCATTTTTTTGTAGGACACTTGCCCTACTCTTACCCCCATTTTACTTCCTTGCACTTGCCAGGACATTGTTACAGCCATTTTTGTGCCTAAAAGTTCGGGTCCCCATTGATTTCAATGGGGTTCGGGGTCCGGACCCGAACCCGGACTTTGTCCCGAAGTTCGGCAGAACCAGCAGAACCCGAACTTCCAGAGGTTCGCTCAACTATAGCCATAACTTCTTTTCAGAACTGTAACCAAATGTCCAATAGCCATAAAGAAAAACTTGGCCTTACTACAACAAAAGAGCAGTTCCCTCACACTGATACTATACAAGGTAATATAATAAAATCCCACCAACAGAGAATGTATACATTTTTTGCAACAAGGTTTTAATAACCAATAAATTATGACTATTCTTTACTGGGCACTAAAAGTGGACCTGTTATCAATCAACAGTATCACTATAAGCTTATTCTTTATGATTGGTGCTTGCCAACATTATCTTAATTCACTACAAAGATTATGGTTGACAGAGTTAGCTTTTTTTAATCTGGAAATGTTGACAATGATGAACACTTGTGTCACTGCTCCAGCCCATTCACCCACTAATGTTAAATATTTTACCTTGCAGCTACAACCTTACAGCTTGAACGGAGCACAGGCACAGTTCACTGTAAAATGCAAAGGCAAAAATACACTGTAATGGGATGGTCAGCAGGAGGCAGAATAACAGCCGCACACTGATCTTCCTGGTAAAGAGTTGAGGGGGGGGGGGGCATGTCAGCAGGAGACAGAGAAACAGCAGTACACTGATCTTCCCAGTGAAAAGCTGGATGATAGAGCATGTCAGCAGAGTAATGGCAGGGCACTAATTTTTGTCACTGAAGAGCTAGGCGGGGGCATGTTATTAGAATCGGAGTCCTTAAGAACAGGGAGACGAAGGCCCCTTTCACACTTGTGCGACCAGATTTTACCAGGATTTTTTCCCAGGATTTTGCCGCGATTTTACTGCGATTTTTGACTTGATTTGGGATCAGTACGACTTTGCACCAACTTTGTTGCCACTTTGGCTCAGTGAAAACATATTACAAAGTCGTACAGAAGTAGTACAGAAATCGCATCTATATTATTCAGGTGCGATTTGCATGAGACTTTGAGGGTTTAACATTGAAGTCTATGGACCTCAAGTTGCATCAAAGTTGGACCAAAGTAACGCAGGGACTACTTTGAAGTCGGCACAACTTGAAAGTCGTACAGATATGAACAGTACTCATTGGAAATAATGGGGAACGGGGGGAGGGTGTGTCTGGACGGGCTCACGAGCAGACGCGCGGGAGAGGAGCTCCGGACTTTACCGTCACCATCCAGCTCCATCCTCGCCGCCACACGCTGGGGAAACTCCCCCAGAGCTTGCCATCCTGCCCTGCAATCCATTCAGCAGACTGGGAACCGGGAATTTGCCGGATCCCATTCGATTTGGAGGCCGGAGCGGCGCAGTTCCAGAGCCGCTCGTACCGCCGCCATCTTGCTACACCTTCCGGCCTATAGAGGGATAGCCACCGCGGTAAGCCACGCACAGTGGGAACACAGAGCTCATCACCCCTACAGACTGAAGGATATCTGCTTGCGACCCACAGAGCCCAGCCAACAGATAGGCCTAGCCTGCAGCCTCCCTCACTACTTGGCGGCCGCCGCCATCTTGCTACACCCCCGGCCTAGTAGATCAGCAGCCGCACCCAGCTTACTTTCGGCCAGACCTCAGCCTATAGATCAATGGAGCCCGAGTGATCTCTAGTGACTGCTCTACATCCTAGCAACTAAGGGTTCACAGTCCGCCCCTCATATCTCCAGACGGCAGCCGCCATCTTGTGGCCTGCCAGGCCTACCAACTCCTGACACCACAGGACTTCATTGCCCCTACTGCCGGCAGGGCTATATAGTAACTCCCAAGTCAACATCTCCTCTAACGGGATTCACCCCGGTCACCCAGCGACCGACCAACCAGGCTGCGGCCTTCTGAGGCCTTAACTTCCTCCACCCAACTCCCGGTTTTTTACCCAAGAATTATTGCTCAAATATAGCCTATGTCTGCCTGAAGCCCCATCATACCGGGACTGTGACAGCCGCCTATCACCTTTTGTACCTCCAGCCCATCTGCTGCCATCTGCTAACTTCTCCCACTGACTCGCTGTGATCCCTGAATCCCCCTTGGGGGTGATGTCACCGGGTAGGAGGTCAGGTATCAGATCGAAAATGATCCGTGAAGCCCTTACTCAAGCAGCTCTTAAAATGGCAACACAACCATCCCTTCATGTTACTCCCACCACCTCTCAACCATCTTTAGGTCAATTTGCCATGCCGCAGAACAGCGACCACACTGTTGCATTCCTACCACCCTCCACCAAAGACCAGGGGTCCCTCCAAAATATGGATCTCTTAAATCAGTTTGAACTAATGCTACAAAGAGCACTACAACGCACTTTGGACACCATCACAGATAAACTGACAAAAGAAATACGGGAAGTCGGACGCCGCACTACAATATTGGAGGAAAGAATGGAGGACCTCCATGTTTTCTCTGCTAATCGTGAAGAGGATATAGAGACTCTCAAGGAGGAAAACGCAACCCTTCAGGCCCGCTTGGAGGACTTTGAGAATAGGGCTAGGAGATCAAATATACGCATCAGGGGTATACCAGAAATTGTTGAGGACCTCCAATCCACCATCACTGCCCTTTTCCAGGAGCTTGCCCCCTCCATCCCTACCGAAAGACTAGAGATGGATCGCATCCATAGATCTCTAGCCTCACGCAAAGACCAGGGTCCCCCATGCGACATCATTACTAAAATGCACGTCTTCCGTACCAAGGAACAACTTATGGAAGCAGCCCGCAACAAAGGGAATCTTGGATTCCAAGGTTACAGATACCAGATTTTTCACGATTTCTCGCAGCAAACCCTTGCCAAGAGCAAAGCTTTAAAGCCTCACCTACAAATTCTGCAACAACACAGAATTACATACCGGTGGAGCTTTCCCTTTGCGGTCAAATTTAACTACAAAGGTTCCTCCTTTACTTGTAAATCTGAAGAGGATATTATCTCTGCTCTCCGGGATCTCCGACTTCCTGACCTGGACCCCTCACCAGACAACTCTAAGAGATGCGCAACCTCCAACTCCCAGAAGAAACCACAAGAGTCGCCTTACATACCCTGTATCCGCTGACCCGATGGACTGTAGACGCCATCAACCCCCATTTCTCATTAACTTCCTTTTTCCCCATATTTTAGGCTGCTCTGCAGGCTTCGGTGAAACAGTTGGACACCTCCCTTCCAGGCAGGTAAAACCTTCCGGCTTTTGAACTCTAAACAGCTACCCTGCTTTTTTTTTTTCACAAAACCTTATTAAAGCTAGCTCCGGACCATACAGCCTTTTTGGGGCTGCTCCCTTTTTTCCCTTACCTAATACAGGATACCTGGGGTCCATTACACCTTATTGACTTATGACCTAACTCAGGGCTTGACAAATTTTCTTGGAATCTAGGAGCCAGCTAAAAAAGTTAGGAGCCAGTTTTTTTACCTAACAATAAAGCTTTATTCCATATTTATCCAGGAGCTCATGCCTGCTCTCCTCTATGGGGCAATCAGATGGAAACGAACCGCCTGTCCGTTTCCATCCGATCCACTAGACGGATGGAAAATAGAACCAACATCTGTCTTTTTTTGGTGGACATCCTCCACTCCATAGGCCCCTTTCACACGGGGCTGTCCATTTGTGGGCTCCGCTCTGCTCAGCAGGGATCGCTCCGCTGATCCCCATTGAGCAGGCAGATGACAGCTCTGTCTCTTCTCTCTGAGCAGAGACAGATCTGTCAAGAGCCCCCGATTTCCTCTATGGAGATCAGATGAAAACAGACCGCCTGTCTGTTTTTTTTTTTCATCACCGATTCTCCAGATGGATGGAAAATAGGGTTTCCAGCCATCTGGATTTCACGGACAGGATAAGAGAGTGGTGGATGTCAGCGGACATGTTACCGCTGACACATGCCGCTCCATAGGGCCGCATGGAGCGTCCGTTCAGGTCCGCCTGAAAAACTGACAGGCAGACCTAAACAGAATGCCCGTGTGAGTGGGGCCTTCGGATATGTGCCTTTGGCATGGCAGGGGTAGAATGAATAATCAATAAATTAATGTCAATTAAAAAAAATATAATAAAATAAAACTGTACATCTATTTACATCATCTTTTTTGTGGGGCTTTAAGTGCCCCACACTCCCTGTCCACTCATTATTAATCAAAGGGCCCCAGGTGAAGCCTGCACAGAAATCTACTTCTCCTCCTGGGAAGTAGATGGGTGGGCAGAGCAGGCAGGAGAAACACTCAGCGCACCCTCAGTGACTGTTAGTCACAGCCACCACAAGAGGACGCCAGTTCCCCAGCCTAATGCATAGCTCCAGAAGGCCGCAAACAAAGCCGGGACCTCAATTACCGGCCGGTGCGGCCACTTCACGTGGTGGTGCCGCACGGTTACAGGACACCTCCTGCAGGGCTGCCCCAGATCGCCAGGTCGTAAATCTAGTCGCCAATGCGGGGTTTGTGGAGCCCTGACCTAACTGAATCTCTTCCCTCAGGTCTCCCAGCCCCCACCTTCCAACAGTGTGCTAAGCTATAAAAACTTACACCTGCTATAGACCAATTGCCTTAATGAGTGCTATGCCACCAGCCTGCAGCGATTACCCCAGCTCTCTGTACAGCGCTTAGGCCGTACAGTCTCCCTAGATGCTGGCTTCTACTACTAAAAACTCCCCTAATCTATATTGCTTTGAGAGGGGGACCGTCACTGCAGACTGGACTATACAGTTAATAATGGTACAACTTTCTATGTTAATGTTGATATTTGTTCTACTAGCGGCTGCCCAGTTCCCGGTGACAGTCCACTGCTCCACATTAATTCCTTCGCAATCCGGAACTTCAAGCCGGGTTGATCGTAGGATAGAAAATCCTCTGGTTGGCCACTTTAAGCCATCCCTTGGATTTTCCTCCTCCTAGCTGGAGCACGATTATTTGTGTCCTTTACATTCCTGTTATATTTCTGACCTGCTTGTACAACCTATATACAGTGCAACATCCTCACTTCCTGACTCTAATCTCTCTCTCTTATCCCTTCCTAGTCCCCCTCTCCTTTTCCCCCACTTATCTCCAGAGGGAGGCGCCACCATACTCCTCCTTACCCCTACATAGATAGCTACACCTGGTATCCCTCATGGCCTCCCTACACATTTTAACTCATAATGTCCCAGGATTGAACGCGCCATCTAAGCACACCAAAGCCTTTCACACTTACGCATCCATAACAGCACATGTGGTTTGCCTCCAGGAGACACACTTCTCTGCCCACTCCACCCCGAAATTTTTTCCCCACCAATACCCACAGACCTATATGGCCTCAGCAGCTAAAAAACATAGAGGCGTACTGATTGCCTTCCACTCCACTACGCCATTTACTCTCCTCACGGAGATTAAAGATCCAGAAGGTAGATACCTACTCCTTACTGGCCAGCTCCTTCACCAAGACATCACTATAGTCTCTTATTATGCACCTAACTCTAACCCACTCCATTTTCTCTGATATTTATTTCAACTCATAGACTCACACTAACGGGGGACTGTTATTATCTGTGGAGACTCAAATCAAGTACTCTACCCACCTCTAGACAAATCCCCCGTATCACCCATCCACCTTCCCTTCCAACAGCTCTTAGATCGTCACTCTCTAGATGATTCTTGGAGAGAACATAACCCTGCTAGACGCCAATACACACACTATTCCCATCCACACAAAACCTTCTCGCGTGTCGACCACATTCTTGTCAAGATAGCAACATCTGCCAAAATACTAGACTCCTGCTTATTACCTAGTGCATGGTCTGACCACAACGCAGTCATCACAATCCTTTCTTCCCTAGTCCCAACTCCTTCACAAAGAACTTGGACTATTGATGATAGCCTCCTGGCGAACCCCGCCCACAGAATAATAATCGCCACAACCCTCCAAGAATACCTGACTACCAACATGTCCCCAAACACTGACCCTCTCACCATATGGGAAGCCCACAAACCCTACATAAGAGGCATATGCATTAGCCAAGCCTCTCATGCACGTAAAGAATACAGCAAATGCCTGAAACAACTTGAGGTAGCCTACAGACCAGTTCCAGAGCTCCCCCCCCCCCCCCCGCTAACAGGGACCTCTTTGAAAAAGCTTGTCTAGAATTAGATATAAGCTTGACAGAAGAAGCCAAAAAAACACTCTGTAAATCAAAATATGCTCTATATATGAAAGTGAATAAACCAGACACGTTCCTAGCACATGCACTTCGCAGAGCTTCTTATATCCCTAAGTCAATACGACTGAAAACGACCACCAACTCATACACAAGTAATCCACTGAAAATTCTGACCATCTTTCGCAGGAAACTCACAGAGCTCTATAGTGACTCTTCACACTTCAGCCAATCTCAATTTCACTCCTTGCTCTCTGACATACCGCTCCTGTCCCTTACCCAGGATCAGAGAATGGCTTTAGACCAACTGCTTACGGTGGATGAAATAATTGCAACGATTAAAACTTTGAAACCACACAAACGCCCAGGCCCTGACGGCCTCTCGGCCACCTATTACAAACAATTTTCTGACCTACTAGCCCCGCTTCTGATAATAGCCTTTAATTCCTTTCTCAAAGACCACCACTTTAGACCCGAATCCCTCACGGCGTAGATTTCCATGATCCCTAAACCTAACACAGATGATTCCTCATGGTCCAATTATAGGCCTATATCGATTCTCAATCTAGACATCAAAATTCTGGCCAAAACCCTTTCAACCCATTTGCAACCTGTTATTGGTACATTAATTCATAGGGATCAAACAGGGTTTATCCCTTCCAGACAGGCAGGCGATAATATACGCAGAGCTGCCCTCATAGCTCACACAGCACGCGCACGACACATACCTACTTGCTTTTTCTCATTAGATAAATGCAAAGCATTCAACTCACTAGCTTGGCCTTACCTCCACTCGATACTTCATAGATGGGGTTTTGGTGTGAATTTCCTTAGATGGATCCTAACTCTCTATCATAACCCCAAAGCTTATGCTACCTACTCGGAATTTCGCTCTGACCCCTTCCACATACACAGAGGTACCCAGCAGAGCTTCCCCCTCTCCCCCCTCCTCTTTGCACTGGCGATCGAGCCATTAGCATCCCTCATTCGGGAAAACCCTAATATAACTGGCCTTGAACTAGGTGGTCTCCACCATAAACTATGTCTGTTTGCCGATGACGTCCTACTGTTCCTAACATCTCCTTTGACCTCCGCACCCAACTTAATGAAACTGCTCGCTGATTTCGGCCAAATTTCTGGTCTAATCCAAATCAAATCAACCCCCAGAAGTCTAAGGCTCTAAACGTCTCCTTGCCACCAGCCTTACATTACCAACTCAGGGACTCCCTCCCCTTCTCCTGGACCACATCCCATCTTACCTATTTGGGTATTAAATTCACACCCGACCCAGCAGAACTTTATTCAGCCAATTATGCCCACATGCTCACTCACCTCACTAATCTAATGTCCAATTTGGCTTCTCTCCCCCTCTCATGGATGGGTAGAATCACAGTTCTCAAAATGTCCATCCTCCCTAAAATCTTGTACTTATTCAGAGTATTACCGATTAAAGTCCCACCACACTACCTCAGGATACTTCAACGTAAGGCTTCTGGTTTCATTTGGGGTTCACGCAGACCACGCCTACCCCCACACACTCTCTACACCCCCTGTATATGGGAGGACTAAGTGTTCCTAATTTTGCTAAGTATTACCAGGCAGCCCAACTGGCCATACTCCTCAAATATCATGCCATTAAGGAAATCCCCCTTTGGGTGGCCTTAGAATCGGTGGACTGTGATCCACTAACTACTGCTAATCTCCTGTGGTTGCAAACATCACATCGCTGCAACCTCCTCAATCCAATCACCAAACATAGCTTATCCCTCTGGGATAGACTTAAAACACACTTCGGCCTTCAATCATCTCATAATCCTCTACTCTCCTTTCTAGGCAACCCATCCTTCTACCCGGCATGGACAGCCCCACACTCCTTCTCTAACTGGTCAAGAGCTGGCCTCCTCTGTGCACACCATCTGTATAGATCTAACACTATCATACCCTTCCAAACCTTGTGTGAGACCAATCATCTACCTCCCACAGAATTTTTCAGATACATTCAAATGAAACATTTCTACTCACAATATACTCCCCCAGATAGCTCAATCCCTTCCTTCTCTTTGTTTGAACAGGCATGTCACTCTGACCCCCACAAAAGAGGTCTCATTTCTGACCTATATACATTACTTTTAACTGCCACTACCATGACACCTCCCACATATGTCGAGAGATGGGTGAAAGATCTTCCCACCCACAGTGATGATCTAAACTGGAACCAAATCTGGCAAGCCACCAAATCTGCCTCACCTAATATTGTTGCCCTGGAAACTATTTACAAAGTGCTCACCAGATGGTACCTGGTCCCCTCCAGGATATCCAAATTCCACCCGAATTATTCTCAGGCATGTTTCCGTGGATGCTCGGACCAAGGCACACACATGCATATTTGGTGGGATTGCCCCATAGCCCGTAATCTATGGACTGAGGTCTTTCAACTCCTTTCTCGCATGTTTGATACTCCCTTATCGCCAGACCCTGTGGTGGCCCTCCTGAATGGTAAACCTCCTGCACTAACTCAAAGACAATTTAAACTCTTACTGTATGTCACAACAGCTACCAAACAGTCTATTGCTAAGGCTAGGAAAACCACTACTTTTTCCATGGCCCCAATTAAACACTGGATTAAGTAGGCATTTTTACATGCCAAAACTGAGGCCATTTACCTCGATAAACTCTCTAAATTTGAAAAACTTTGGCAACCATGGATCGCCCATGGACTACCTTTGGGCTTTGACCACACACTAATTGCAGATAATGGGTGAGGCATCCTCGCCAGGCCTATACACCTCTATGCTTCACGGGGTTTGTGCCCCCCCTCTGGAGATAGCCCCCTCTCCCCCCACCCCTCCCACCAACCCCCCTTCCTTCCTTCCGCTCGGTGCCTCTCTCTTTCTTCCTTTACTTGATTCTCCCTCCCTCTAGTACGCTAATTCATGGACCCCAAGGGGCCTTTGCTCCCATACATAAGCTGGGCCAACTAGTCAGATACCAGCTTGGTGGGCAAACCCTCTGGCACCTCTGCTCCCCTTTGCATATTTTTATAACTACTCTTTTTATTTTACAGGTTTCGACCCCCTTCTAACCCAATATACCTATTTCTCTGTGTTATGATGTTACAAATAGATGATAGACTGCCTACTCCTGTACACTATTATACAACTCAGCAGGTGATTTATCGTTTCACCGCTGTCTGTTTTCATGTTATTTTTCAATGTATCATAGGATTTGTTATTTCTCTTCTTGTACAACCCACTTGTTAAAAATCCAATAAAAAATATTGAAACAAGGAAATAATGGGGAACGACTTATCATGGGACTTTGCAGTCCCAAAATGCAGGACAACTCGCACAAGTGTGAAAGGGGTCTTACTAACAGACTATTTGTATGTGACCTGCCTGACCCATGCAGATTATATGGAGAATCATGATGTGCTTTATTATGTTGGTTCTATTTAGATTTTACTAAGAAATTATAAAGTGCAATAACCTATAGCACAATTCACTTAAAAGGGGCCAGGCCAAAGCAAAATTAATTCTGGTTGGTTGGTATGGTACTAAACTTTGCATTTTGCTTCTTGCAAAGTTTTATTGACTAAGTATAAATATAGTTCCCATATATCATTATTTTGGATTGAAATAATGCATCCTGGTAATTTTTTTTAAAACAAGTAAATGTAGAAAATAATAATTCCTAAAGATACCGTATATACTCGAGTATAAGCCGAGTTTTTCAGCACATTTTTTGTGCTGAAAAAGACCCCCCTCGGCTTATACTCAAGTCAGTGTCTGTGGGTGATGAGTAGATTCACATTAAACAGAGCCGTGCTGCTTCTAAGAGCCGTTCTGTGCTTTGTAAGTGTGATTAAACACATTGGAATGCAGAGAATGCTGAGAGAGGTGTCAGATTCTCAGCTTGATGTCGGGAGGTGGGCGGGACAAGCTGATGTTAGCTGTTCAGTCCCGCCCACCTCCTGATCTCCGTGAAGAGCTGCAGCTCTCTCTCAGCATTCTTTGCATTCCAATGTGTTTAGTCACACTTACAAAGCACAGAATGGCTCTTAGAAGCAGCACAGCTCTGCTTAATGTGAATCTACCTTACTCATCCCTTATGTGTTCTGGCTACAGTCTGTGTCCTGGCTAAAATCCCTGTGTCCTGGCTACAATACCTGTGTTCTGGCTACAGTCTGTGTGTCCTGGATAAAATCCCTGTGTCCTGGCTACAATACCTGTGTTCTGGCTACAGTCTCTGTGTCCTGGCTACAATCCCTGAGTTCTGGCTCCCTGTGTTCTGGCTACAATTCCTTTGTTCTGGCTCCCTGTCCCTGTGTTCTGGCTACAATTCCTGTGTTCTGGCACCCTGTCCCTGTGTTTGGCTACAATCCCTGAGTTCTGGCTCCCTGTCCCTGTGTTCTGGCTACCATTCCTGTGTTCTGGCTCCCTGTCCCTGTGTTCTGGCTACAATTCCTATGTTCTGGCTGCTGCATTTGCCACCCTAGGCTTATACTCGGGTCAATAACTTTTCCCAGTTTTTTGTGGTAAAATTAGGTGCCTCGGCTTATATTCGAGACGGCTTATACCCGAGTATATACGGTATATCATAAACTAATATCAAACATTTAAACTGACATTTTTCGAAATTCAATACATACATTTTTTAAACATCGTGTTTGCTTTGATTTTGCTAAGCTGTATAATTATTCATCTGCATAAATTACATTTCATTTTCATTCACAAGAGACTGTATAAGCATTCTGGGAAATTGGTAAGTGTTATTTGGAGTAAGCTTTAGTAACCCCAACTCTCAGTCTGATTTAGTTAACTGGGACTCTTGATTCCATTTATACACTTTGGGCTTTAGCAACTTGAATAAAATCAAAGACTTTCACATTTTTGTAACCCTTTCTAATATTCAGCTCTTAGGCTTAATTTCCTAATTCGAACTGTCCTTGGGTTCTTGTCCTTACATTAAGTGAATTCCCGCCCTACTTATTTGCAAATCAAATGCAAAGTAAATTTTTAATACCATGGTCATTACAGCTTGGCTGGATTCCAAGGTATGAATATTATTAAGCTCTGTGCTTCTATTAGATCTATGGCTGTCACACAATTTTATTGGTAAATTTAAAGCATTTGTTTCCTTGATGTTTGAAGTTCAAACCAACAAGTTATTCTGAAAAGCATCTGAGAGTGATAATGATGAGAGATGAAAGAATTCAGGCATATCCTGAAATAGAATTCTGCTTTAAAGTGGTATTTTAAATATAAGTCATTTAGGGGAGTTTTTTTTTTTTAAGGTGTAAATATACACACTTCTTGATATATCCATAGTTTACAATTTAAAATATTTTATCTTTTACATTTATAGTGTTGTTAAAATAAATATAGTATAGTATATAGTATATATAGTATAGTATATAGTATAAATAAACTTCAATGAAATAAAAATTTAAATTTTTATGATTATACTGGGAACACTGGAAACAGAAGATCTCTGTCATGTCTTCTGACAGAACAGGGATCCGCCTTGTTTACAAAGGTAGATCCCCATTCTGCCTCTGTACCCAGTGATCGCGGGTCACTGGCGGACATCGAGTCCGCCCGACCCACGGGCGAGTTACCGCAGCGTGCTATACCCCATGCACGAACCGTCGTATGGGTGCTGCGGTTTGCGCTAGCCGACCACCTTGCCGCAGTATACTAGCTTGAGCTGGTCGGCAAGCAGTTAAAGCAGAATATTAGGAAGATATAAAAGACACAGATTAATGTAGCTCTTAAATAATTAACTTAGATTTAAATTTAGAAAAAAATGTGAACAGTGTTAGGCTACAATCACACTGGCGGTTTAGGTCAGTGCGAATTGTAGCAGCAGGAATCTCTGATTTTGGATACTCTGATCAGCTAGGTTCCTTTCACAATCCAGCTCTACTATTGTCACCTACCTGGTCAGTGAGCCTGATGTGTAGAGGAAGGCCCCTTGTACAGCTCCAGCTCGAGGTCCACTAGTTGTGAGACAGCAGCCACAGGAGCATGGCGAGGTATGAGTGCCTGTAATCAGTCCAGTAGCCTGCGTGGCAGCAGTCAGCGGGTAGTAGTGGCAGCAGAGCAGGCTGCTATTAGATGAGCTGGCATGATGCTTGCCTGGAGGCAGACTGTAGTAAGTAGCTGGAAGCAGGAACCAGATGGGAGCTTGCTGCACTGGAAGCTGTAGCAGGCTGGATGAGCAAGATGCAAGGTCAGACAAGCTGGGTCAGTAATGGTCAGGCATAGACGGCAGACAGCAGGATGGTCAGGTAACAAGCCAGGTCAGCACGGGGAGATCAATCAGGCAGAAACAGGAGGCAAGAGCAGAATCCAAAGACAAGCCAGTGTTGAGGCAGGTAACAGACAATTGCAGGTCAGAGGTAAGCCGGATCAAGATCAGAGGTCGCATGGGATCAGGAACAACACACAGAAGCTGCAGACCAAACAGCAACCTGTGACAACCACTTTAACCTACAGGTAAGCCTATAATAAGGCTTACCTGTAGGTGCCCTGCATATCTCCCAAACCTGCACGGTTCAGGAGATGTGTTCTGCATGTGCCAACGTAATTTCGGCACATGCGCAGTGAAGAAACGGCCTCCGTGCCGTTTCTCCACTGAGACCGTGCCGTGACTGGCTGCTCCCTCACGCATGCAGGGGAGTGACGTCACACGCCAGTCAGAGAGCCAGAGTCGCAGCCCCAGAAGGAAGAGGGACAGAAGATGGATGCTGCCAGCACAGGGGACAGCGCTGGACCTTGCTGGCTTCGTTTGCAGGTAAGTGGCACATAATGGGCTACTATGCGATGCATATTTGCATAGTAGCCCATTATGCTTCTAATTTACAGGGGTATGTAAAGGAAGTAAACCCAATCTGGGTTTACTTCCTCTTTAAATAGCCCACTTGACACCAGCATTAGTGACAGATGCTACGCCCATGCACATCTGCCTGGGAATTTGCTGGTCTGTGCATGGGCATATGTTTGCGCCGAGAGATACCATGAGCACCACAGACATGCCATCCCTGCCAACTATACAGGGGACTGCAAACGGCTGATACAGTACAAGGTCAAATTAAAGTCTTACTAAACCCAGTAATATGAAAATAGTTAATCTGCCATGCCACAGTGCCCACAGCTTATAAATCTTATTTTTATATTAAAATACTGCCACTATATACCTTTTTCGCTGATTTGTATACCACAGTTATATGATAATTTGCACAGTTTTTCCAGAGCTGTGTGTTCAGGTAGGAGGAGCTTTCCACTACAGCCTCTATACATGCCCACATGTGTGATGTCAGTATCATGGGACCTGAACAGTTCAACTGAAACAGGAAATGTAATCTCCAGCATAAGAGATCAAACTGAGCATGTGCAGCCTTTGGACCCTGCTGTGTATTATATAGACTTGTACAGATAGACCCTGCAGGAGGGTAAGTATCTATGCATGCAGGATAAAAGAGCCGTTTTAGACAATGCTGAGGATTAACTCCTTAAGTTCCACAGTGAGTATAACAAGCATGCTATACTGCATATACAGACTGATTTTACTGTTGTGGGTTTAGTAACACTTTAAGGTACTTAGGTTACATTCACACCAGCAATCTAGGCCGGTGCATATTCTAGCAGCAGGAATCAGGAATTCCTGCTGTGGCTCTGTGCAGCAGCTGATTCCATTCATTATAATGACAGGTCGCCAGTGGCCTTAGCTATTTGCCACTCTCTGCACAGCCAGTGATTACCTGTGGTGGTCAGTGCTGGATGCACTTTATGCATCCAACAGCAATCATTGCAGGTAATTGCTGGCTGTGTGGACAGCAGCAAATAGTGACCTGTCAATATTGTGTACAGGGCCACACGTAGAAAGGAACAAGCAGTACAAAGGGCCAATCAGTTCATGTGCTGACAAGAAGCCTACTGATAGGGAAAAGAAAAGAGGCTGACAGAGAGATGAGAGACGATTCTGTTGTTTAGCTTATGTGATCGCTTGCTGATCTGTATAACATTTCTGTCCTGTAAACCTACCAAACAACAGAGTTCCTCTTTGCAAAATTGATTTGTTTCACCGTAGGGAACACAGGAATCTCTATAAATACACTTTATACACAGTTTCCTTCATATTTCCTGTTCTGGTGGAATGATTTTAACCACTTCCCGACCGCCGTATGCAAAATGACGACCGGGAAGTGGCTTAATTATCCTGACTGGATGTCATATGACGTCCTCAGGATAACAAGCCGCCATTCGCCCGGGGGGCACCCATCGCGGCGATCGGTGGTGTGGGAGGTCAGTCTGACCCCCCACAATACCGATCTCGGTAAAGTGCTTCCATCCAAAGCACTTTACCATGTGATCAGCCGTGACCAATCACGGCTGGTCATAGTGTAACACAGGAAAGCCGTTTATCGGCTTTCCTGTACTCAGGTCTGCAGACCTGAGGAGTGGAGAGCCGATCGGCTACTCTCCTGACAGGGAGGGTTTGTGATGATGATTTATCAGCACAGCCCTCCCTTGGATCGCCACCCTAGACCACCAGGGAGCCTGCCCAGGGACCACCAGGGATGTGCCCACCGAGGACCACCAGGGAGCCAACCAGGGACCACCAGGGAGCCGATCTGGACCACCAGGGAGACCCCCCTAGACCACCAGGTAAGAGACATAGTGCCCAATGTGGATGGCACTCAGTGCCACCTTCAGATGCCACCCTAGACCACCAGGGAATGAGCCCCTATCAGTATATATGCCCACCAGTGCCCACCAGTGCCCCTATCAGTGCTTACCAGTGCCCCTATCAATGCATACCAGTGCCACCTATCAGTGCCCATCAGTGCCACCTATCAGTGCCCAGTGCCGCCTATGAGTGCCAATCGGTGCTGTCTATGAGTGCCCATCAGTGCCGCTTAGCAGTGTCCGTCAGTGCTGCATATCAGTGCCCGTCAGTGCTGTATATCAGTACCACCTATCAGTACCCGTCAGTGCTGCTTATCAGTGCCGCCTAACAGTGCTCATCATTGCTGCATATAAGTGCCTCATCATCAGTACCACCTCATCAGTGCCGCCTCATCAGTGCCAATCAGTACTGCCACATCAGTGCCCGTCAGTGTAGCCTCATTAGTGCCCACCAGTGATGGAGAAAATATACTTATTTACAAAGTTTTGTGACAAAAATAGAGAATTTTTTTTTTGTAGCGCAAAAAATAAAAACCGCAGGGGTGATCAAATACCACCAAAAGAAAGCTCTATTTGTGGGAACAAAATGATACAAAATCTGGTTGGGTATAATTCCGTTTTTAACAGAGAACATACCAGCATGTAAAAATCCAAATTTATATAATGGGAAATGTACTTTTACTATTGGTTTTAATGTTATTTTAGTCTTTTTATTTTAAAATTGTTGTACCCAAAGCAACCACTGTTTCCCCATTTCTCTAGCTTTATAAGCCAGAATAAGTATGCAGATAAATACCACATTCTATGGTGGCACACATGAAGACTGGATTCCGGTTTGGGCAATGTGTGTTTATTGACACAGACCCCCCCATCCCTTTTCACAGGATTTGATTGACAGCACCAGGAGCCGATGGCTCCCGCTGCTGCCTCCATGTCAAGTGGGCGAAGAAAGAGCAGTGCCGATGCTCTCGGGCACAGCGATGGATATAGTTCGGGCTCCGATAAGTACTTGGGGCGCGGGGGGGGGGGGGGGGTTGGGGGGGGGG
>BLSH010123622.1:176975-190259 GCA_018402905.1 Glandirana rugosa | reverse complement strand
AAAACAGGATCAGGTAAGGAGTAAGGACCTCTCCAAATTTCTTGAAGTAAGTTGTAGAAAAGACTAGGGCTGAACCGCTGTGTAAGTCTTTTATAACTTTCTGAATTTCTCCCTCTGAGATCGGGGATTCTAATGTAGTTCTGTGGTCTTCATTGAGACTCGGAAGAGGTAAGTCCCCCCCAGGAAGGTCTCTAATTCCAGTACAGTGTCACCTTTGTTTTTTTAGAATAGAGTTTTGAGTAAAATGAGTGAAAGGCCCCTAGAGCTGTCTTGGGCTTTTGTGTGATGGTTCCCTTAGTAGATCTAATTTTGGAGAAGGCGTATATTCTGTATTTTGGTGACAAGCAAGCTGCGGGCCTATTTTATTATTATGTAGATAAAAGCGCCCTTGTTGCATTGGAGGTTAAGGCTAGGTTCAGAGACAGACAGTGGTGGATTCTTTTTTTTTAAAAATCCTTTTTTATTGGTTTTATAGATATGCAAGTGCATATATCAACAAGGGAGCAGTCCTTGGGCTCCCTAGGGCTGCGCAGGGCCCTTGACTAACTGAACATAGTCTACTAACTATCTGAGACTACACACACAAAAATAAACATTCACATCCCAACCCCTTATACCCTTCTCCCTCCACCCTCTGCTTGGCTTCCTCAGTCCCCCGTTTGCTGATAAGGCAGGAGTCTCCATGCCTCAGTTCCTAGGCGGTCCCAGGGTGCATGTCCGCTGGATGGAACCAGCCTCCCCCTGTCCCTCCAAGATCCCACACTGCTCCGCTGGGCCCTCTACTAGGATCTGCAGCGCCTCTAGTGGCAATATAAATAAACACTACCTCAGCCCTCAACCAGTTGATACTGCAGACTCATACCACGCCCTCCATACCTTGTCGAATTTCTTCCCACACCCCCTAGCTTGGTAAGTGGCTTTATAATACGGCAACATTTTATTGACCAGCTGTTTCCACTGCAGAAGGCTTGGTGCAGCGGGCTTTTCCAATAAAGCAGAATGAGCTTTTTCCCATAAAACAATAAAATGGTAAGTAGTGTTCTGTGTGCTCTGGATGGGACCACCTCCTCTACCAGCCCTAGTAGGCATACCTGAATGGTCAATGGGATGGCCACCATTAAAATATCAGCAATACACCCCATGACCTCCATCCAGAATGCTTGGATCTTGGTCCCAGAATATGTGATGGGCCGCAGCCGGGCTATAAGAGCATCTCCAACATTCCGGTGAGACTGAGGGGTAGATGGCAGCTAGCCTGGCGGGAGTGAAGCATAAGGAATTTAAACTGGATGAGCCTATCTCTGGCTGATACTAAGTGTTTGAAAGGTTGATCCCACAGGTTGTCCCAGTCCTCTCCCTGTATATCTGGCACCTCACTTTCCCACTTCTGACGACACCCAGTGACCGTCCTTGGCGTAGTCTTGAATAATTCTTTATAGGACACTGACAATACTTTGGGTAAATCCTCTTCCTGGAGAAGAGACTCCAGATTCTAGGGTATGGATTCCACTTTCTGGACCCTGAACTGGCTCTGAAAAGCATGCCTGAGCTGCAAGTACCTAAAAAAGTAGGAGTTAGGCAGCTCCTGCCTGCTCCTCAAGTGGTCAAAAGACTGAAGGTCACCTAAGTTAGTAATATCCGTTTTATACCCCTCACGGCCCACACCTCGGGGTCCACGAAGGTCAAAGAGTGGGGAAGTTTCAGATTCAACCACAAAGGCGCCGAGGGGGACACGCCCAAATAGCTAGGACATGCCAGTTTAAGTGCCTCCTCCCAGGCCCTAATCGTGGCTATCATGGATTGTGTGAGGGGGAGGACAGCCCGCGTACCCCTAAAAATGTCCATCCACAGGGACTCGTAGGAGCCCAAATGGGCCGCCTCCAGAACTGAGTCCCCCTCATCCATCACCAACCATCTATGTACAAAGAGCATGTGACCCGCTATATAATATTTTCTCCAATCTGGCAGGGCCATTCCACCCTGATACGCCAGTTCTTGCAGAACCTTGATCCCTATTTGGGACGGGGAGGGAGCCCAAAGAGATGAGCCAGTGATGACCTCCAGCTGTTTAAAGAATGACAGAGGGACTCGCACTGGAGCATGTCTGAGGATATAAAGGATCACTGATAGCAGCTTCATTTTAAGGAGGTTCACCCGCCCTATCAGGGAAAGAGGTAGTTTTTGCCAGGCCTGCAATTTATGCCTGAGAAGGGGTAGCAGGGGTGCTAGATTCAGTTGGAAATAGTCTTTGACATTCACAGTCACTCTAATGCCCAGATACGTGAGAGAGGAGACCCACCTGAGTGGCAAGTTTGGATTGGCCCCTGTCTGTAGCGTCTATTGGGAGGATGGACGACTTGCCCCAGTTAACTTTCAGCCCAGAGTAAGTGGTAAAATCATTCAGAATGCTGAGCACCGCCCTCAGGGACTTCTTCGGGTCCCCAAGAAACAGCAGCAAATCATCCGCGTACAGCGCCAGACATTCCTTCAGATTACCAACCTTGATGGCCTGTATGTCCGGGGAGGACCTAAGAGCAAGCGCATCGGTTTCATCATTAGGGCAAATAAGAAGGGGGACGGGGCAGCTCTGCCTTGTACCTCTACCAATCCCAAAAAAGGAGGAGGCAGCATTGCCCATTCAGTTAGCCGTTCGGGGTTTACTATATAATAGATTTACCCACTTTCGGAACCCCAGACCAAACCACATGCACTCCAAAACTTTGCCCATGTAATGCCAGTCCACCAAATCAAATGCTTTTTCTATGTTGATGGAGACCAATATGCGCGGCAAAGCTTCCCCAGCGGGTAGCTGAAGATGGGTAAACAGTCTGCGCAAGTTGGTGACCATGGGCTTACCAGATATGAACCTGGTCTGGTCCGGGTCCACCAGCGTGGAGATAACCTTGGCCACCCTGGTAGACAGGACCCTTGTCAAAATCTTAAAGTCCGCATTAAGAAGTGCAATGGGGCGGTAGGAGGAACAATCCAAGGGCTCTTTCCCCTGTTTCAGGAGTAACACCATATAAGCATCCAACATAGAAGCAGGGAGGGAGTTGCTATCAAAACAGTCTGCAAAGTGCTTAGTCAGTCTAGATGCCATTAGATCTATATGAGTCTTGTATAGGTCAATCAGGAAACCATCAGGACCTGGGGCCTTGTTGGGAGGGAAAGAACAAATGGCCGCCTCTATCTCCTTGGTTGTGATGCGGGCATCTAACAGCTCCCTGTCCTGATCTGTCAGTGTCCAGACTAGCCAACCTTGAGTCAAGAGCCGACTCTTCATACAGTGGGATGGGAGCATACAGTGCAGAGTAAAAATGTTCAAATTCTTTTAGTATGGCCAAGGGTTCAGTCACTAGGTCCCCCCCCTTGTCTGATAACCGGAATACATGTGATGGGTCTAAAGTCGGTCACTAACATGGCAAGCAGCTTGCCATTTTTGTCCCCCTCTGCGAACAGAGACGCCACCCCGTGGCCGGCCTCCGTGTGCATCAAGTCCGAATAATGCAGTGATAGGCGCCACCGGGCCTCCAGCAGAGACACATAATTGGCCTCTGTGGGAGAGTCTGCAAACCTCCCGGCACATTCCCCCTCCTCATCCTGTAGTAGCCTAAGCTCAGCTCCATGCTCCCTCCTTGCCTCTTTAACCCCAGGTATACACTCCCCTCTAAGCACCACCGTGTAGGCATCCCAGAGCGTCCCAGCATCTGCCGAGCCAGCATTACGTTCCCAATAGGAGGAGGTAGCCTTCTGGATACAAGACTGGATCTGATCATTTTGCAGCCAACCCGGAGATATTTTCCAACCCCTCACCCCCATCCCACCAAAAGTCAGGGTGAGAGCCAAGGGGGAGTGATCGGAGACACCACCAGCCAAATAATCCACCTCATGCACTCAGGGGACCACCGCCGCCCTACCAAATGCCAGGTCTATCCACGCTGCGGAGTAGTGGGTGGCGGACACATGAGAATAACGCCTGTCCAACGGATGCTTCCACCTCCACAGCTCGGTCAGCCCCATCACAGACGCCCATGAGCCTAAGTCCTGGGAGCATTCTCTAACCGGGTTGGACATATCCCTCCCATCTAGGATTGCATTAAAATCTCCCATGACAAGCAGAGGGAGTTGCAGGTAGGGCGACAACTTAGTCCAAAGATCATACAACAATTGCATTTTAGAAGGTGGAGGCACATAAACATTGACCAAAAGCATTTTTTATAGCATATATCTAAAACCAGGGCCACATACCTGCCCCCCAGGTCAGTTATCACCTGGTGGATGTTACACGGTACTGCCTTATTGACCAGGATCGAGGTACCCTGAGCATAGTAGGAGTACGTGGAGTGAAACACCCGCTGGATCCACGGCCGATGTAAGGACAGCACCCTGCCCCCCATCCAGGTGAGTCTCCTGTAACAAGATTACATGAGGTTTGTATTGTTTAAGGCAATGAAAGACAGAGGCCCGCTTGTATTTGTCCCCAAGTCCCCTGACATTCCAGGAGAGGAACATTATGGATTCAGCCATTGTCACGCCAAGAGTTAATGTACCGTCGGCCCTCAAGGAGCCCTAAGAACTGCGAGCCACTGAGGGGGGTCCCCCCGGTGGCATGGCATGCCCACAGCCCACCCCCTGAGGCAACAAAGTGTAGAGACCAGTCCGCCAAGCAGATAATAACTTTCCCTGCCATTATACCTTAAACCAGTCCACCAAACAAAAAAACTGGTATATGGCCTTATCCCCACTGAAAAAAAAAACAGCCCAACTGTTAGTCTCC
Source organism: Glandirana rugosa (assembly GCA_018402905.1). NCBI lineage: Eukaryota > Metazoa > Chordata > Amphibia > Anura > Ranidae > Glandirana > Glandirana rugosa. Next base: position 185,482 of record BLSH010123622.1, on the reverse strand, counting down.
TAGAAGGCGGGACCAGACGTCCCAAATAGTCAGACAAAGGTACTCTTGTCCTGGGAAGTTCCTTCAAGCTCCGTATCCCAGCAAGAATAGGGCAATCATTATGGGTAAGTTCAGGATTCACAACACTTGGACAAGGAGATGGTGCCCACCAGTGGTTGTTGTAACTCAGACCAGCACCCACCTTCCCTACCCCAAATCATCCCGCAGCAGTCAGGGTGCGATATCAGCCATATATGAAAGTATGAAGGCACAACAGGTGCAACAGGAACAATGCAAATATCTGTCAGGCCCCCCCTCCGTTTCCTCAGGGATGGCATCGCAAAATTATATGGAAGCCCATCTAACCAGTCGCAAGCCTCTTGAGGGGTTTCAAAAATTTAACAGTACCTTTGTATGGCACACAGAGTTAGCTCGGGTATAGCATGCTATACTGTATGGCCTCCTCCCTCAAGCGCTTCTGGACATCATTGAAGGACCAACGTCTGCGTTGGGTCTCAGCAGAGAAATCAGGGAACAACATGACTTGAGCATTTTCATATTTGAGATGCTGCAATTTCCTGTATTCAGCACGGATTCAGTCCCTGTCCCTGTAATTGAGGAACCGCACCAGGAATGGCCGAGGATAGGCACCGGGAGGGTGGGGACCAGCAGGCACCCGGTGGACCCTTTCCACCACGTAGGTGGGGGTAAATCCCCCGGTGACAGCAGCTGTTTAAAAAATAGTTTGGCAAACAGGACAGGGTTTTCCCCCTCAGATCCCTCGGGCAAGCCCACCACTCTTACATTGTTCCTCCGGTGTCTGTGCTCTGCGTCCTCATCTCTCCTCTGCATCAATTTGACCAGGTCATGCAATTCGACCAACTGAGCCCCATGAGAATTAGAGGTGTCCCCCACCTCCAAGATGCGTTCCTCCACTGTAGTAAGCCTGCCACAGATCTTGTCAGTATCATGGCGTATGAGATTGCACTCTGTGGCCAGGTGGTCTATACGCACCATGACGGCGGCACTGCTGGCGTTGATGGCCTCTAGTATCAGTCGAGTGATGGTCTCTTGCGGTGACTCCAGCCCAGGGGACCCTGGCAAGGACCCTCCCGAGGCAGAGGTGGCTCCCGGGTTGCAGGACACCGCAGATGCGACAGTCTCCATCACTGTCTTTGCCGCCAGCGTGTCCTTGGCACGCTTCCCCTTCATCTCTGCAGGCAAGATGGCAGAGGCGGGACCTTGGCTTAGGCCCTGAACAGAGCGGGTCTGGCGTGGCTCCTGTTGCGCTGTTTTGGCGGCCTTAGAGGTCACGGACAGCATGGCCAGGAACTCCGGGCACCAACCCCCAGCTGGAAAGGGGGAAGAAGCCGCAGGGAAGCCCTGTAAAATGGATGGTTAAACAGATTAGTGTGGAGCTCCGAGAAAAGCGGTGCTGCTGCCTTCACATGCGGTCACGCCCCAAGTGGTGGACTCGGTTAGGTTGTCTGCTGTGGGATTTTGTTTATGTTGTCTCCTCAGTTTTGAGAATTGTATTTCTAAGTTTTTAATGTCCAAAAAGCGTTCACATTTAAGGCAGGAGGACAACTGTATTATCTTTCCCCTCAGCACTGCCTTGTGGGCGCCCCAAAGTGTAGTCGGCGATATATCGGTCGTGTCGTTGGTGGAAAAATATTCTCAAATTTCTCTATTGTGTTGCAGTGTACTGGATTAGAAAGAAGCGATTCATTTAAGCGCCATGGGTGAGGGCCTGTGGTTGTTGGGGCACCTATAAATTTAATTGCTACTAGGGAATGGTCTAACCAGGGGATATCTTGAATATAGGCATGTGTAGCTAGATGAATGGAGGAAGTGGGGATGAAAACATGGTCTCTTCTAGCTTGTGACCCATGGGGCACTGAGAAATGAGTGTAGTCCCTTGATGAGGGATTTAATTCCCTCCATGTGTCAATTAGCCCAAGGGAGAATAGGAGTTTGGCAATACAGAGACTTTGGTTAGGGGGTCATCTTAGTCAGGGGACCCCTTTAGATGTTTTGTCTCTAACTTGATCCAATGCAATGTTGGAGTCTCCCCCCCAGTATTTCCCTCCCTTCCAAGTGTGGAGCGAGCTAGCATTGAGTAGAAAAATGCTGCCTGGTTCCTATTAGGGGCATAATATGAGACAAAAGTATAGAGAGAATTATCTATGTGACCTTTGACCAATCTATATCTACCCGCATGGTCTTTCATAGTTTGGACATGAGAGAATGCTATCTTCCCAGAGAAAAGAATAGCTTCCCCCCCTCGCCTTCCTCCATGTTGGCTAGGTAAAATGTTGGGTAGCTATTGTGGATGAATGAGGGGCTGCAGTTGTGTGAAAAGTGTGTTTCCCGGAGAAGAAGGACTTCAAATCCGTGTGATTTATAGTGGTTAAAGGCTTTACATCTTTTAACTGGGGGGTTGAGACCTTGTGTGTTGTGGGAAGCAAATTGGAATGTTACTTTGGTGTTCGGAGAGTTAGCTATGGACGTGAGATAGGAAATGTACTCCTATGCAATACGTACTTACTCCTTCTGACGGGGGCGAGATCTCGAACCCCATGGACCAGACCGATGAGGTGGTTGGTGATAATTGTAAACCTCTGAGTTTTCCTGGAAACCTCGAGTGTTTCTGGAAAAGTAAGCAAAAATCACTAGGTAAAGAGGTTGGGTTAAGGAAAAAAGAAGGAAATGAGGAGGAGAAGGAAATATGAGTAGGAGAGGGGTTCGGGATGGTGGCCATCACGAGAACCCCACCAGCAGGATGGGACCTGCCTAATCCTGCAGGAGACCTCAAAAAGGAGTGCAGTCTAGTATAGCAATAACCAAAGTGATTGGTTATTTTCCCTGAGGCACTAGAAGGCTAGTTGACCACTAGTTGTGATAGGAGGAGTGGCATGAGATGACCGCTCATTCTGAAAAGTCACCCACCCGTCAACTAGGGAGACAAGGAAACACCCCTACAGTATAAAAATTAGTGTGATAAGTGACTTAAATTTGAATACCAACTATAACAATAACAATTGAGATAGAAACTTAAAACAGAACTGCACTAAGGATCTGTATGTCAGTCTTCACATGACAGGCCCAGTAGACCTAGTAAAACGAACAGGTCCCTATGTGTTTAACTTATACCTCGATCACCTTCTACCCCCTGTAACAATTCAAACCTTTAAATAGAGTCCACAGTAGCTAGTTTAGAAGTACTTAGGGTGAGTGTTACTAGCTAGGTAGAAGGTGTCTATAGCACTGAATAAGATAGGTATTGGGGGGTCAAAAATCCTCAAAGGTCTGGAAAAGAATGTTCAACTATAAATCCAAAAAATAACCGTCTACAGGAGGAGTCTGTTGAACTTCAGAGATGTAGTTCTATATCCAAATTTTAGGTAGGGGCAGCTTCACGTTGCCTTTTGGGTTGTTGCTTGTTCCATAGAGGAATCAAAGGACTGCCTGGTGGGGGCCTTTTGGAGGAGCCCTGCGTGGAGTTCATAGAAGAAGCGGCTAGTTCATGGGAAATAAGTCCAAGTTGTAGGATAATTCTCTCCCCGTCTTGAAAGGTGGAGAAGCCAAAAGATTTTTGTTTCTATTGGAATTGCAACCTGAATGGGAAGGCCCACCAATATTTTATTTCCTCATAATCTCCTCTTTTACAGAGTAATAGTGTGGTTTAACCACTATGTCCCTTAGTAGTCCATCCTGTCTTGATGGTTGCAGGGCCCTATGAGCCCTGTCCAGCTCCAGCCTGTGGTCCGGGATATTGGGGATGAGCTCTTTAATAAAGGCTTTCACTGACCCTTGGATATCCGAAATTGACTCTGGTAGTCCTCGAATCCTAAAGTTATATCATCTGCTCCTATTTTCAAGGTCATCAATTTTTGAAAGAGCGGTCTCTAATTGGTCTTGGAGCGTTTGGGTACAAGTGGTGTTTTGGTTGGTACGTGCTGTTGTTTTGTCCACTGCCTGTTCAATAGCATCTATGCACGCTCCCAGATTTTGTAAATCTGCCTTTATAGATGTGGTGATCTGTGTGCCAGCTAGCATTTCCGAGAATCTGTTTAGCAGCATAGCCATGTCATGTTGCTTGCATTGAGTGCCCTGGAACACTGTTGAAGCTTGCGAATGGTTCCACAGATTATAAGGGGTATTCAGTATGGGAAATTGCAAATATTCCTCCATGGTTCTGCCTAGTAGGGACTCTGTGGAGGCAGGGGAGACGATGGCTAGTGGGATGGTACTCACTGTTGTTGATGGGTCCAGTTAAGGAGCCTGAAGTGCTGGTGGGGGGGTCCGCTATGGAATCCTCCTCTGTTGAAGCTTTGCATGGCAGAGTTGCAGCCACCATCTTGGATGGGCCAGGAGTCTGGGAGCCGTAGAGAAGTTGCCGGCTCACCTCCTTTTTAGCACGGTCCCTGGGCATATAAACCAGCTCACTGCGGTGTCCGAAATGTGGAGAGGCCGGTGGGGCGAGATCCGCTCTCGTTAGCTAGTTTAGATGCTCTGTGGAGGAGTGGGACGGAGCCTCCGGATTACTTTCACTGCTCAGAAGTCCCGCATCTGCGCACTTGTAATTTCAGGTTTTAATAACACTTTAATTTCAACCTGGCTGGATTATGACTGCGATGTGTAAAATATTTATGAAATAAGTGAAAACATGATCCAGAGCCATCACAAAGTACACTGTATCATGATATTATTAATCATTTAAAAAATTAAAAAATTATATATATATATATATATATATATATATATATATATATATATATATATTGCAAGTCGAGTTGTTGTAACCTCTAACCTTTTTTATATTTAGGTCTTAGCAGTATTAAATTAGCTGTGCTGTCTAGTTTGATCCATGATTCCATATATCTTTGACAGCTATGGACCACTAACTTCATTGCTCTATTGAGAAGACTTTTTCTCCATGTCAGTCATAAGCAATTAGGATTTTCCTACAGTAAATTAGTCAGTGTTATCATTTGAGTATATTGACTATGGCTTCAATGGAAACATTGACTTGCTAAACAGAAGCTGACTGATCTTATGCCTGATACATTTGTGGTATATTTATAAAAAAGAAAATATACATATATATATATATATATACAGTATATATACTTTAGTCTAGTTCATCTAGCTAGTTGGAAGTCACAAAAAATATTGTCATATTTAACACCACAATCCCAAACCAAAGAGTCACCCTGTATTATTTATGTCACATTATGTTTATTATTTGAAAGTAGTCCCTTGTGTGAGATAACTTCAAGTGTGTTCCTGATGCATGGGAGAACTTATTTGTAGCCCACAAAATTGTTATATGCGGTAATATAATGGTATCATAAAAATGATACCTCTCCAGGGGTATTATTAAGAAACTTCATTAACAGATTTTATGACTAACTGCTTATGGTTCCATATCAACTGACATAATGGACTGTAACTCTAGCGATAGTGGGGACATAAAAAAAAAACTTACAAAGATTATAATAAGAAACACAACAGCTTGCAATGGTTTGTTATAGATGCACTCGAGTAAGATAATAAAATGGAGTCAGAGCATAAGGTGCATCGTGGACTTTTATTCTATAAGCCTGAAAGGAACATTACGTAGTTGTTATAACCATGAGTTGTGCGTCACCATTGAATTCTTGTATTGATGGCTATTGTTGAGTATACGGAACTGAATGAAAGACTCCAGTCATTTAAGAATCTCATAAAAGCCTAAATACAATAAGAGCTGGCTTTAGTTCACTGCGGTAACATGTCACAAAGGGTTGGACCGACACAGTGCACTGCATGTAGGCTAGACCTCTGTAGGCATGCCTATATTAAATGTTGCAGATGAAAACATGTTCAAGTGAATAAGGTCATGTAAGGGAATTCAAATACAGGAATTCATTTTGCCTGTTCAGAAAGTATGTTTTTATTCCTAGCCCCTGGAGTGTACCGTATATCTTTCTCTTGTAACTATGGCATAGCTATGATTCTCAGGCTGGAGCTTTTTATGAAGCACAGCTTACATTTCACCAGCTGCAGGAAGTTTATAAATGAAAGGCAAACCTGAGATTTTATCTTTGACAGAATACATGCTGTTAAGTTCTAAATGTACTACAGGCCTAGTTTGGAATATTTAATGTTTCACGAAACCTCCTTTATTTTGTGTTGTGGAGGAAGGGATCCATTCTATTCTTACTTCTTTTATTGAATTTCAAGGCATGCATAACTGAATCACTAAAGATAAAGTGAAAACTTAGTTTGGCTTTGTAGTAAAAGAGAATCAGATAATAGCATAGTGCTATAAGCTGTACACGGAATGCTGCAATATATAAGTGATAAAGTCCCACGTAAATAAACAGATTGTCTTACCCAATGTGAATCTGCAGCCAATTTCTTTTTTGGACAAAATGAGTCAGAACCCATGTTTGCTTTCTGTATCCCTGTTGGAGACATTGAACCTCTTTGTCCTAATGGCTATTGTCACTGGGACATAAAGTGATGAAAAATCCAAAATTCTATGGTTGTCACCATAACAGGACATTAGGAGGAATCTTACAGTGGGGACATTTGTTCTGCTGACAGTAGTCTTAAAATTCAACCAGGCAACATATATATTTTAGTAAATCCTCATATAAATACCTGAAAGTTACACATGGTAATAAACATAATAACTGAAATGATTATTTTCCTACCATATAGCTGCAATCATGGTCTGCAATCCCCTATTTATTCCTGCTTTGTTGTATAGTGTTAGTGATGATGAAAGAAGTTCAGCAGAGCAGAGCTCAGATGTAATTTCCTTCTAGTGAACTAAACTCTCTATCTCCCAGTCCTCCTGCCTTCTTAAATGCTCAGTCTAATTTACATAACACACACCCACCTGCCAATCAATAGCTGGGTGTGTGCTATGTAAAACAGGTATAAGTCAGTACAGGTTAGTTTGCACACATATCTGTCTATTAATCTGTGTGCTTCTCCTTGACTGCTCTCCTCTGGCAATTTGTAAACCGACAGAACAAAATCCAACCTAGGAGCTGGCTGTATAGATAGAGCAGTGGGCGGGCAAAGGCGGAACATAGGTCGGCATGGGTGGGGCTTCACAGGCTGATCCTGGGCGGAGCACTGGTTTTTGGTGCAGTAGAATAAAGCTGTATATTAAAATAGAGTATGAGGTATAAGTCAATACAATTAGGAACCTGTGAATTATAAGTGAGCTAGCATTGGTTATAACACACCGAGCTGCACAGCCAGTGTGGGGGGGAAGGGGGAACCCCCCAAACCCAACATGCCCCACCCACCCCCCAAACAAACTGCTGCACTGGCCCAAAAGAAACACATAGGTATAGGATCAAAATGTAAACCTACCTAGTAATTAGTATGCCAGTGGAGAGGTGTGCTTCTCCATGTAAAAAAGTCCCAGTTTGAATGGGATTCAGCAGAGTAATCAGACTAGCAGGTGCCTTTTGTATCGTAGCTGCTCACCTATAAGTGATTGCAGCTGTGTGTGGGATTAAAGAAAGTGAACATGATAGCAGGGGACAAGGTAGATATCTCAACATCCTTATTGCTTTTTGCAAAACAATCAGTGACATGTTTAACAGACTGTATAGGTGCATAACATATTGATTTTATCATTTTGACCATCGTTCTTCTTTAAGGGCTTTACCCCACCCTTTGGAGATATTTCCACTCAGTTCCAGCAAGTGGCAAATAATTTAGAAACAGAAGTGGGCAGAAACCTTCTGTTAATGGGCACTAAACGAAATCTAGACCCAGCATTAAAAATGTACTGAGATTATGTGTAAATATTATAAATATACTATGATACTTCCAAACATGTATGACTAATTGTAGGAAAATATGCTGCATTCTGGAAGCCAAACTTCATTCACATTCTGAATTAAAGTTAATTGCATAGGGATTGCACATAAATGTATAGAAAATACATCAACTGTATTGGAGGAAAGGATGTGTTTGAAAGTCAGTGGAAGAACACAGCAAAGTGCTTCTTTCCTCTATTCTACTCCATCTCGGTATAATGTTAATACCACTTTTAGAGTTGAGCGAACACCTGGAAGTTCGGGTTCTGCTGGTCCGTCCGAACTTCGGGACAAAGTCCGGGTCCGGGTCCGGACGGAACCCGAACGATCGCACGGACAACGAACCCCATTGAAATCAATGGGGACCCGAACTTTTAGGCACAAAAATGGCTGTAGGAAAGTCCTGGAAAGCCCCAGAGGGCTGCAAAAGGAAGTAAAATGGGGGTAAGGGTAGGGCAAGCGCCCTACAAAAAAATGGGGACAGGGAAATAACTTTAAATATTTTTAAAAAAATAAAAACATAAAAAATGCAAAAATGGAGATGAATGTGGTTCATCTTCAAACTGTGTCTGAAAAGTATTAATTAACGGTAGAAGCCATATAACTGTTCTAAAATCATCTTCAAACTAGGGCAAGTGCCCTACAAATAAATGGGGATAGGGAAAATAAATTAAAATCAAATAAAAAAATGGGAAG
>BLSH010123622.1:156755-167027 GCA_018402905.1 Glandirana rugosa | reverse complement strand
CTGTGTATATATATATATATATATATATATATATATATATATATTGTGGGAGATTAGCTTGTGGGGATCAACTTTTCTGAGGAAAATAGTCAGCGTGCAGGCAACTTTCTTTAAAATCTGGCAGCTTGCCAGGTTTATTGGTAAAAGGTGTGCAGGTTAAAAACAAACTAAACAGAAAATAAGTCTTTGCCATCCAGCGCTAAACTAAGCAGTATAATTTCCTCACTATACTGTGTGGGGCTGGCCCCCGACACCCACAAAACATAAGCCAAAATGCAAACCTTGTCTTTTAAAGCCCAGACACAGATCTCCCTCAGATCCCTCTCTGAGTTCCAGGTAAGAGCTAGAGTGTGTTCTTCCTGGTTATTTAAGCCACCTGCTGGTGGACTCCAGTGGACCACAAACTCCGGACCAGGACCAGCCCTGCCCTGGTGTCTGGTAAAATCCAGACTGGACTCTGTGTAATCCAGTCCATATGAACGTATACGAGATGACAGGTAGCATCCGTCTACCACTTCGCCTTGCATACAGTAACATATCCTCCCCCTCTGCTCAAGCCCCTGCGCCTGAGCAACTGTCCCAAACATACAATGGACCTGGGAGAGGGCATCCACATTGTTCTGCAGTCTTCCCACCCGGTGTTCTACTGGGAACTTAAATGATTGTAGGGCCAGGAACCACCTAGTCACCCAACTATTTTTCTCCCTGTTGTCACACATCCACTTCAGGGGGGCATGGTTGGTGACTAGCCTAAACGACCTTCCTAAATGGTAGTTCTTCAGCGCCTCTAAGGCCTACTTGATAGCCAGGCACTCCTTCTCCACCATGGCATAGTTTCTCTTGTGCCGGTTAAGCTTCCTGCTTAAGTAGACAACCGGGTGCTCCTTGCCATCTATGATCTGGGACCCTCTCCGCTTCATCAGATTGCTCAGAGGGACGGCAATGGTGGCAAAGTCGGGTATGAAGCGCCTGTAATACCCTGTAATCCCTAGGAAGGCACAAAATTTTTTTTTTTTCACCGGTTGGGCTATTTTTGAATTTCCTCTATCTTGTTTGTCTGGGCTTGATCAGTCCCCGACCAATAACATACCCAAGGTATTTAGCCTCCTCCAGGTCTATGGTACATTTTTTTTGGTTGGCTTTTAAACCTGCTACCCTAAGATAATCTATGGCTGCTTGTACTCTGGGCAGATGCGATTCCCAATCTGGACTGTGGATGACCACATCATCCAAATAGGTGGCTGCATAGGGGTGATGCGGCCTCAAGGTTTTATCCATCATTCTCTGTAAGGATGCAGGGGATGCAGATCAAATGGCATTCGCTTGTACTGGAGGGACCCCTCAGGGGTAGAAAAGGCAGTTTTTTTCCTTTTCTGACGTTAGGGGGATCTGCCAGTAGCCTTTAGTTCGGTCTAGGGTTGTTCTGTACCGGGCACCTCCCAACCTGTCCACAAGTTCATAAACGTGCGGCATCGGGTATGCGTCAAACTTAGACACGTTATTCAGTTTCCTGAAATCGTTACAGAACCTGATAGTGCCATCGGGCATTGGAACGAGCACTATCAGGCTCAACCAGGTGCTGTGGGACTCCTCTATCACATCTAACTCCACCATGGGTTTCATTTCCTTCGCCACCGCCTCACCTCTAGCCTCAGGTATTCGGTAGGGTTTTACATTTACACGGACCCCTGTAATTATGTCATGTTGTAGTATGGTGGTCAGTCCGGTTAGGGGAGAGAAAAAATCTCTATTTTTACTGATAAATTTCTTAACATCATTTTGTCACTGACAAGGACTCAGTTATGGGGCATCTGGGGTCATGGATATTCTGTCCTCTTGCTGAGTGGGCACTGCCAAATAAACTCTCTCTGTCTTTCTACTGTTTTAAGAGATTCTTTTTTTTTAAATTTCTCTTTATTGAAGTTTTTCATTTTTTTTTGACAACCAATAATACATTAAAAAAACTCCACACTGCAACATTCATACATTAACATCACAGGGTAGGGGCCACTCTAAATCTCCATACCTCCCCCCACCTACCCTGGGTACCTATAGAGGAAAAAAGAGAGGCAAAACAAAAACAAAATATTCCCCAGCACAAGCCCCCCCCCACTCCTTCCTGAATTCCGGCATTTCCATAATTATTTCCATTCCAATCTTGAACTCTTATCAATCTGAGACTGTGTGGATGCTGTTGACCCAACTCCCCCACACCATATCAAATTTAGATGGTATACCCCTACTGACATACGTGGCCCTATACATAGCAATAATCTTATTCACAATAACTTTCCACGTTGTGACCTTCGGAGGTATACTTTTCTTCCAGGAGAGCACAATCGCTTTCCTGGCATAGAAAAGTAAGATTGTCACGAGTGTACAGTTAGCACTCCTTACATCTGATGTATTTACCAATCCCAACATGCACCCTTCCACCGAGCTTAGCACATGGGCATCTATAGCTTCTCTTATACACTCCGTACCCCCTCTCCAGAATTCTTGTATAAACCTACAGCTCCAGAAGATATGGAAAAAATCTGCATCTGGGAGATTGCACCACCAGCATCGGGATGACTGTGTAGGAAACATCCTTGCCAGTCTTGCTGGCGTGCAATATACACGATGCAAAAATTTAAACTGTAAAAGATGTTCCCTAACTGACACCAATCTGGTAAAGTTAATGTCCCACATAGCTTCACAGTCTCCCCCCTCCATTTGAGGGTACACTGCCTCCCACCCTGCTCTACAGCCTGCTAAGAGTTGACCCCCATCCATACTTATTTGTTTATAAATCCTAGATAAAGCTTTGTTTAGGTCCTCTTCTCTAAGTAAGGATTCTATTTCACTTATCCGCACCTTAAGTTTATTCTTCCCATATTGAGTGTCATATGCATGTCTGAGTTGCAGGTACCGAAACAGGTGGGTATTAGGCAGTTTAAACTTTGCTTTCAGAGCTTCAAATGACATCAACCTTCCATCCTCCACTATGTCACCTATTATCTTTATACCATATTTTATCAAAACAATTGGGTCCTGGTACTTTTCAAACTTGTGGCAACTTAGAGTTTCCCCACAGAGGGGCATATGTGGAGACCCCCCCCTCACTCTCTGCCTTATTAACCACCGCCCATGCCCGAGAAACCACTCACATGGACTGCGTGATTGGATGGGAAACCTTCCTACAAAGCAATAGATGCGCCAATGGCCCACGAGAGCCAGCTACTGCCACCTCTAAAGAAGTGTCAGCGTTGTCCTCCCAAGGCCTAAGACATCTATGAGGCACCACTAGTTGGCCTGCTAAAAAGTACCTGTACAAATCGGGGAGGGACAATCCCCCCTTTCTCCATGGCAGTTTCAGTATCTCCAATTTAATACTCGGTTGCCGTCCCTGCCACAGGAGAGACAACACCAGCCTATCAATACTTCTAAATATGCGTCTCGGGATCCAGACAGGTGAGTTTCTCAGCATATACAGAAGCTCTGGTAAGAACTTCATCTTTACCAAATTTACCCTACCTACAAGTGATATGGGAAGCTTTTGCCATGTATGCAGCTTATTTTTCAACTGCACTACTAGATAGGAGACATTCAGGGCTATAAAGTCAGCCACGGTATTGGAGATATGCAGACCCAGGTATTTTATCTTGTCCACCCTCTACAGTGGACACCCAGCGGGGACCATACATAGTGGATTTGGTGCTTTTAATTAAATAATTTGGGATCTACCCCAGTTGACTTTAAGCCCTGAATAAGTCGAAAATGTATTTAAGATACCCAAAGCAGCTGTCAGGGAAGCATCTGGATCTCTTAAAAAGAGTACCATATCGTCTGCATACAATGCTGTCTTCTCAATATGACTACCCACCTCTATCCCCTGTACCTCTGGTGACATACGCAGGGCTGCAGCCAGAGGCTCCATCACCAGGGCAAATATGCCCGGCGATAGAGGGCAGCCCTGGCGGGTACCCCTTCCAATACCAAATGGTTCAGAAATCATCCCATTTAATTTAATAGCTGCAGATGGTGATTTATACAGGTCAATCCACTTCCTAAAATAGTAACCAAAGCCATACAGCTCAAGCACTATCACCATATATCTCCAATCGACAGAATTGAAGGCCTTCTCTAAATCTAGAAAGACCAGAATCCCTCCACTGGAGACATCTGGCTCCAGTTATAAATGTGTGAAAATCCTGCGTAGATTAATATCTGTAGCCTTTTTCATCATAAAGCCGGTCTGGTCTGGGCAGATGATAAACAGCATAATTTGCCTTAACCAAGCCGCTAGTACCTTTGCCAGGATTTTACAATCCATATTTAACAATGATATAGGCATATATGATGCACATTGCAATGGATCCTTATCCTTTTTGGCAAGAAGCGCCATATAGGCCTGATAGAATGAGGGAGGAAGACTTCCCCTCTGATGGCTATCCTCATAGTGTTGGACTAATCTAGGGGCAATTGTATATAAGTATCTCTGGTACCATTCAGCCTGTATGCCATCTGGCCTTACCACCAGGAAAAGATCTGATTGCAGTTAAAACTTCCTCTTCCCTAATGGGCAGGTCTAATATATTTTTTTGGTCTTCCGGCAGTACCGCCAAATTAAGCGCCACTAGAATCTCCCTCAATTCCCCCTCCTCATAGGGAGGTATTGGTGAATAGAGCTCTTTATAATATGTTGCAAAGGTCTGTAAAATATCCCCTCTATCCACCAATTCTACTCCAGGTGGGGAATTGATACTCGGGACCACTATCGGAGAATTCTCTACTGCCGTCAGCGCAGCCAACCATTTCCCGTTTTTTCCCCCCACCTCAAACACGCACGCTGCATCCTGATGCAGCTGGTTGACTGCCAACTCATGATAATGGAGATATACATTCCTCCTAGCAAATTGCAATTGTCTTAGCGTATCTGACGTAGCTACTTCCGCATGTTTTCTTGCGCACTCCTGCATTTTTTCTTATAGATCCGTCGCTACACTATTATGTTTCTTACTAAATGTTTTAATAGCTGAAATGTATGTCCCCCTTATGGTTGCTTTAAAAGCATCACATTCTATTTGTGGAGTCACTTAGCCTTCATTAATTTCCCAAAATAGATCGGTGTATGCTTGCACCACTTCCTCCATGGAGGGCTCACTCACCCATCTAGAGGACAACCGCCAAACTCTCCCAGTCTCCTGCACCCCCAATAGCAGTTCAACCTGCATAGGGGTGTGATCCGACAATCCTCCTGGCAGATACAATGTTTTTGCCACCAGGGGTAATAGGGCATCATTTGCAAATGCCAAATCAATTCTGGAGGAGGATGCAAATACAGGAGACAGGTAGGAGAAACACTTCTCTTTTGGGTGTCTCCATCGCCATACTTCTGTAAGACCTGCCGCCTCAGCCCAATGCAGCAACTCCATGTTGGGGTTTATGTTTGTGTTTGACGTATCCAGTTCAAAGTCCAAAATATTATTGAAATCCCCTGCCATGAGCAACTGGAATGGGGCATATGGCGCCAGCTTTTCCAATATCTCATATAGAATTTTCTCAGAAAAAGGAGGGGGTATATACATGTTTACCAAAGCAAGACGCTGTATACAGTATACAACTTAAGAAGCACTATTAAATACCTCCCCCCCGCATCCGTGATTACATTCTCTACAACACACTGAAGCGACCTGTATAACAACACAGATACCCCCCGTGCATATGAAGAGTATGTTGCATTGAAAGCTCTCTGTATCCAATGATGTTTCATTGTAAGTATTCGACTACCAAACAGGTGTGTTTCCTGTAAAAATACTATATGCAGGTGATGTTTCTGGAGATATTTTAGCACTAGTGCCCTTTTAATATGAGAATTAAGGCCCTGACATTCCACAAAATAACCCTAACAATTTCAGCCATATCCATACCTACCCTGGCACCCCCCCCCCCCAAAGATCCCATAACACCTTCAGTTTTTAATTCTCAGGAGGAAAAGGAGAAAAAAAATGTAAAAATGGGAAACCCCCCCTCCTCCCCCCAATCAGTCCAGCCAATTTGAAACATCTATTGGGACGTCAAAAAATTTCACAGACCCCCTATGTTCCACCCGTAATTTGCTGGGATACATCATTTCACGTTTGATCCCCTTATCCCTCAGTCTTTTCTTGACCTGCACAAATGACCGACAAATGACCGATGACGCTTCTGCACTTCCGCAGAGAAATCGGGAAAAAAATGTAAGATAGCATTCTCAAATTGGAGTTGTGTTTTTTTCCTTGATTCAGCCAGAATCAGATCTCTGTCCTGATAGTTCAAAAACCTAACCAAAAAAGTTCTCAGTGCTGCCCCCTGTTGTCTAGAACCTGATGGAACCCTGTGCGCACATTCCATTATGTAAGCCGTGGAAGCTTTCTGCAATGATAGTAGATTTTTAAAAAGAGTCTCTGCAAACCCATTGGGTGTGCGGCCCTCTGCGCCCTCTGGAAGACCCACCACCCTTATATTGTTTTGTCTCATTCTGTTTTCGGCATCCTCAGCCCTGGCCATTAATATCTTAACTGTCCGCTGTAATTCCACAACCTGTTGTAAGGTAGTGGCGGCGGTATCCTCCTCCTCTGAAATCCGAGATTCTGCCTCCGTGACCCTGCCCCGAACCTTATGCAGATCTTGTCTCATGAGACCATATTCTATAGCTAGGGAGTCTATTCTCCCCATAAGTGTAGATGTACTATTTTCTATTGCTGCCAGTATGGCGGCAGTAGAAGTGGCAGTTTGAGCATCAGAGGTAACTTGATATTTATTTTTCACCTGCATGGCCATCTGGCTGACAAATTACATGGCTAATTTCAGAACTTGATCCTCTATTTTTCCTCCAGTACCCCCATTGGCCAAATTGTTCATATTGTCCATTAGATTACATTCAGGATTGCCTTCAGCACTCTCCCCATTAAACTGCTTGGTCTGCATATAATCATCTGGATTCTGCTTGTCTCTTTGTAGATCTGTCTGTTCCATAGGTTCCGTTGACTGGATTACTAGCCTACTCACAGGACTTCTGGATCCCAGACTCATCCCCGCAGCAGCTGCTCCTGCTCGGGTGAGCACAGTTGAGCCTGTATTCATACCTGTAACAGAGCTCAGTATCCTAGGGGGGCTGTTTTTTATTTGTGCAACGTCTGTTGGGCTTCTATCACTTTGCCGGCTGTTCCTCTTTCTTTCAACTGTCGACCAGCAGCCAAATCAGGCACGAGTGCTTGCAGGTGCCCAGGGGCAAGATTTCTGAGTCCCACTTATGGCCACTTGAAGCCCCAGGAATGCAGAATTGCAAAACTGCTTACCGAACCGCAGAAGTAAAAAAGCTGGGAGCCGCTGAGGGCCGCTAAGATCCAAAGTGCTCCACAACTACTGATAGAACAATAGAACAACAAAACAGAATATCTGGCTGGGAGCCAACCAGGCCACCAGAATCAGCAGAGATATTGCCGGGACAATAGAGCTGGATGGAGCTTGATGGATGGCTAGAAGCTGGCAGAGCTGCTATAGGCTTGGGGCTGCCGGGTGCTGACAGTGCATTGGAGCAGGATGGAGCAGGATAGAGCAGGATGGATGGCTCAAAGCTGACAGAGCCACTGAGAACTGAGGGCTACAGGGATGCTGACAGGGCAGGGATCCCACTAGATGAACAGGAACCGACAGGAACCCACACAGGCTGCTAACTGCAAGATGGATGGCTGGGTTGGGAGCCACCAGGGGTCACTTGGTGCCGCTAAACAAGAGCCTATAAGAACTTGCAGGGGCTGTTGGAAACCGCAGGATGGATGACAAACTGGTAGTTACTGGCCAGTATAGATGTATTGCTTTATTCCTGTGTTGATACATTGATATATTAATGTATTAATGTAGTGGCTGTGAACCACTTGTGAGCCACCTGCATCTGCAAGGCAGGATGAGTACTGAGGATGAGTGCTGAAAAGCTGACTGCTGAAAGCCGACAAAGCCGTTGGCCCCTGCCAAAATGTTCACACTGCAAAGTTCACACTGCAGCGGCGTGGGATAAATAGATGGATTGACAGGGATAGCTGGGACCTGCGGAGTGCCCCATACCGCTCACCATATACGGCCGCACACAGCAATAGACTGCATGATGGCTGGCTGGCTGGCAAGGAGCCACCAGAAGCCACTGGGAGCCGCACACTGCACAGATCTGGTACTGTAACAGTCAGCAAAAACCCCTGGATGGATGCCGTGTGATGTATGGATGGATGGCTAGCAGGAGTGGCTGGCTGCAGGTCGATAGCTGCTTTTGGGGCCGTTCGGGGCTGCAGGATGAAAGTTTGTATGGCTGACTCGGCTAGCACATTAAATGGCTAGTTAGCTGGAGGCCGCTGGAAGCAGTAAGGAAGCTGCTGAATACCTCTCCCTACGCGGAACACTGCAGCACCGGCAGTAGCTGATCGTCGGCTTAAGTCGTCTTCACCACCCCCTTGTTCTCGCTCATGGCTGCCGATGGCATGGGCGGCGTGAGAGCATAGATGCTAACAGCTGTAGCCTAACATGTGAACAGGAGGCGGCTTGGAAACCTCTGGAGACCGATGAGAGGGGAGAGAAAAAATCTCTATTTTTACTGATAAATTCCTCAACATCATTTTGTCACTGACAAGGACTCAGTTATGGGTCACCTGGGGTCATGGATATTCTGTCCTCTTGCGGAGTGGGCACTGCCAAATAAACTCTCTCTGTCTTTCTACAGTTTTAAGAGATTCACATGGTAAATTTGCTCAGGTTTCCTTTTCCCTGGCTGGTAAACTTTGTAGTTCACTTCCCCTACTCTTTCCCTAATCTGAAAGGGACCATGGTGCTTTGCTAGGAATTTACTTTAAACCGTGCGGACTAGTACGAGCACTCTGTCTCTGGGGTTGAAAGTCCAGGTTTTGGCACCCCGATTATAAACCCTTCTCTGGGCTTCCTGTGCTCACTCCATATGCTCTCGCACCAGGGGCAGGACTGCTGCAATTCGATCCTGCATCAAGGAAATATGCTTGATTACGCTTCTACAGGGTGGGCCATTTATATGGATACACCTTAATAAAATGGGAATGGTTGGTGATATTAACTTCCTGTTTGTGACACATTAGTATATGTGAGGGGGAAACTTTTCAAGATGGGTGGTGACCATGGCGGTCATTTTGAAGTCGGCCATTTTGAATCCAACTTTTGTTTTTTCAATAGGAAGAGGGTCATGTGACACATCAAACTTATTGGGAACTTCACAAGAAAAGCAATGGTGTGCTTGGTTTTAACATAACTTTATTTTTCATGAGTTATTTACAAGTTTCTCTTTGTTTACAGCCATTGACATGTCGCTGAGGTTAACACGTGCGGAGCGGATAGAAATTGCATTGATGTCTGGTGAACGCAGTAACCGGTTCATTGCAGCAGATTTCAATGCAAGACAGCCACGAGATCACCCATCTCCCATGCTACAGTTAGCAAACTGCTTGCTAAGTTTCGTGAAACTGGTTCAGTGTTGGATTTGCCAAAATGTGGACGCATGAAATCTGTCACTAATGAAGAAACATCAGTGGCTGTCATAGCTTCATTCAGCAAGAGCCCACAGCGTAGCACTCGCCGCATGTCACTGGAGAGTGGCATTAGTCGAACATCCCTTTGGCGGATATTAGCTACTCACAAATGGCACCCTTGCAAACTCCAGCTACCGCAGCATCTCAGTGAGGATGACCCAGATCGGCGCACTGAATTTGCAGAATGGGCAAAACAAAAATTGGAACAGGACCCTCAGTTTACACAGAAGATTTTGTTCAGTGGTGAGGCAAACTTTTATGTGAATGGTGAAGTTAACAAACAAAACCACCGCTATTGGTCTGACACTGACCCACATTGGATAGATCCCTCCAAGACTGTTGGAACCAAAAAAATTGATGGTATGGTGTGGTATATGGGGTACAAAGATAGTGGGGCCATTCTTCATCAATGGAAACCTCAAGGCCACTGGATATGCGAAATTGCTACATGATGATGATGTGTTTCCCTCACTGAAGCTGGCACGTTCCCTGAGTTTCTCCAGCAAGATGGTGCACCACCCCATTATGGGTGTCAGGTCCGAGCATTCCTAGATGAACAGTTTCCTGGAAAGTGGATTGGTCATCGTGGGCCAGTTGAATGGCCCCCAAGGTCTCCCAATCTGACTCCCTTAGATTTTTATCTTTGGGGTCATCTGAAGGCAATTGTCTATGTTGTGAAGATACGAGATGGTTACACCCAGTCACA
>BLSH010123622.1:113479-147690 GCA_018402905.1 Glandirana rugosa | reverse complement strand
TGTCTTTTATTTGGGAACGGTAGGTCCGTGATTGATTTGTATAGGTCAAAAAGATTGAGTGGGTGTTTTGTTTCTATTACGTTTGGAAAAAAAAAGTTAGTGTTTCGTTTCAAGTCAAGTAGTCGAGATAGTCTGAAACCGACTCAGGTCCAGTTCTCGTTAGAAGACTGGGTCTGGACGAAAGAAATATGGTGGACAACCACCTGTATTCACTTGGTGGTTTAGACCAGGCATTGGTTGGGACGGTTCCACCGACCATTTTGGGCCTGGTCTAAGGAGGAATCAAAGGACATTCAGTCACCAAGAGTTGAGGCCAGGAGCCCTGGGTGGTTGTCCGGTCTAAAATTCATAATGGAACCCCTCTACGTCTGATCTTGTGACGTTAGTGACTCGTCGTTTAATATAGTGGACACTACATAAAGTCAATATTTGCTGCTCAGTGATTGCAGTGTTCTAGTCTGCATCTCCCCAAGGTAATACTTAAAATCTGGCCTGTTGGTGGGTCCCGAGGACCGGAGTTGAGAACCACTGACTTACAGGAAACTAAGGAGGAATCTGGTCCGGGTTTTACCAGCCACCTTGGCAGGGTTGGTTACGGACCAGATTTGGTGGTTCACTTATGTCCACCAACAGGTGGTATAAAGAAAGCAGGTCTGGGTCAGAAGATTGCTCTTGACCTGGACTCAGCCAAAGTCTGATAGAGCTGATGAACTGAACTTTGCTTTGTGATTGAAAAAAAAAGGTTTGCATTATCTTTGTTTTGTGGGTGAGTTAGAAAAACTGGATATGTTTAGTTAGTGCCTGGATGGCAAGGGTTTATTTTCTGTTTTGTTTATTTGATTTTGCATGCAATCTTGTAAATAAACTTGGCTACAAGCCTGCCTTTTGGACTATTTAATAGTTGAGGAGATAGGTGGCAGGCCATATATACATAATCAAATGTTCACATTGGCATCATCCCTAAAATAGTTGCAAATCATAATGTGGTAACCTGGGGTGGGCCTTTAAATATGCCAAGTGAGAACATACGACTGCAAAAAATGGGTAAAATTTCATATAGATTTTATTGTAGTTTAACAAATCCATAAAATATGTTGAAAAAAGGACATAAGTACAAATTCTAAACCCTTAAAGATCATGAATCGTCACATGCATGTGTCAGATGGTCTATGCGTTATGTGGCTTCCCCACTTCTTCAGGCATGTAAGATACAAGTAGGGTGTTGTACTATAATAGAAAAGTATAAAGAGACATAAAAATGCAACTTATTAACAATATATATATATATATATATATATATATATAATGAATATATCAACAAAAATTTTAAAATACCCACGCTGGCTATATGAAGAGGCGGAAGAGGGGGCCAGTGACCAAAGAGAAAGGAAGACATACATATGCAGGGGGAAAAAAAAGGGAGGAGGGGTTATATATGGCAATGATAATATTAAAGCTATGTCATATCAATCAAGCTAATAGTTACACTAATTACCTCAGTATCCAACCAATGCGATAGCAGAGGGGACAGTAGACAAAAGCAGAATAATCCATATAGCACACAAAGGGGGAAAAAAAAAAACAAGGCGTCTCTAAAGGTAAAATCACCCACCGGTCCATGAAATGAACAACGGATCTGAAAAACCATATTGATTATAAGGCATATTTCTAAAACCATGTCATCAAAAATTATCATCCTAGCATGTAACAATGTATAAGCTGAAAAAACAGGAGAATATAGAGTATTTTACCTTGTTACAAGCTGGGGGTTGAGGGGGAGCTGAAAGCGGAACCATATGTATATGGATGAATCAGATGGGTGCATAAAGCAAATGAATAAGAGGAATCAGATGGTTGCATAAAGCAAATGAGCCGACCCAGACAGAGAAAGCCTTCCCTTTCCAGCAGGTAAAACTTGCTTAAACTTTAATGGCCATTTGCTGGTCCTTTGATATGGCCTTTAAAGTTTAAGCGAGTTTTACCTGCCGGGAAGGGAAGGCTTTCTCTGTCTGGGTTGGCTCATTTGCTTTATGCAACCATCTGATTCATCCATATACATATGGTTCCCTTTTGAGCTCTCCCTCAACTCCCAGCTTGTAACAAGGTAAATACTCCATCTTCTCCTGTTTTTTTCTGCTTATATATTGTTACATGCTAGGATGGTAACTTTTGATGACATGGTTTTAGAAATATGCCTTATAATCAATATGGTTTTTCAGATCCGTTGTTCATTTCATGGACCGGTGGGCGATTTTACCTTTAGAGATCCCTTGTTGTTTTTTTTCCTACTTTGTGTGCTATATGGATTATTCTACTTTTGTCTAGTGTTCCCTCTATAGCATTGGTTGGATACTGATACTATTAGCTTGATTGATACGACATAGCTTTAATATTATCATTGCCATATATAGCCCCTCCCTCCCTTTATTTTTTTTCCCTGCACATTTATGTATTACTCTCTCTTTGGTCACAGGTGTTCCGCCTCTCCACATAGACAGTGTGGGTATTTTTACATTTTGTGTTGATGTATTTGCATTATATATACATATATAAAGTGGGTGCACCCCTCACATTTTTGTAAATATTTTATTATATCTTTTCATGTGACAACACTGAAGAAATGACACTTTGCTAAAATGTAAAGTAGTGAGTGTACAACTTGTATAACAGTGTAAATTTGCTGTCCCCTCAAAATAACTCAACACACAGCCATTAATGTCTAAACCTCTGGCAACAAAAGTGAGTACACCCCTAAGTGAAAATGTCCAAATTGGGCCCAATTAGCCATTTTTTCCCTGGTGTCATGTAACTCGTTAGTGTTACCAGGTCTCAGGTGTGAATGGGGAGCAGGTGTGTTGAATTTGGTGTTATCACTCTCACTCTTATACTGGTCACTGGAAGTTCAACATGGCACCTCATGGCAAAGAAGTCCCTGAGGATCTGAAAAAATGTAATTGTTGCTCTACATAAAGATGGCAAGACCCTGAAACTGAGCTGCAGCACAGAGGCCAAGACCATACAGCGGTTTAACAGTACAGGTTTCACTCTGAACAGGCCTCACCATGGTTGACCAAAAAAGTTGAGTGCACATGCTCAGCGTCATATCCAGAGGTTGTCTTTGAGAAATAGACGTATGAGTGCTGTCAGCATTACTGCAGAGGTTGAAGGGGTGGGGGGTCAGCCTGTCAATGCTCAGACCATACGCCGCATACTGCATTAAATTGGTCTGCATGGCTGTCGTCCCAGAAGAAAGTCTCTTTCTTCTAAAGATGATGCATAAGAAAGCCCGCAAACAGTTTGCTGAAGACAAGCAGACTAAGGACATGGATTACTGGAACCATGTCCTGTGGTCTGATGAGACCAAGATAAACTTATTTGGTTCAGAATGTGTCAAGCATGGCGGCAACCAGGTGAGGGTACAAAGACAAGCGTGTCTTGCCTAAAGTCAAGCATGGTGGTGGGAGTGTCATGGTCAGTTCATTGAGGGAACCATGAATGCCAACATGTACTGTGACATACTGAAGCAGAGCATGATCCCCTCCCTGCCCGCAGGGCAGTATTCAAACATGGTAACAACCCCAAACACACCTCCAAGATGACCACTGCCTTGCTAAAGAAGCTGAGGGTAAAGGCGATGGACTGGCCAAGCATGTCTCCAGACCTAAACCCTATTGAGCATCTGTGGGGCATCCTAAAATGGAAGGTGGAGGAGCGCAACATGCACCAGCTCCGTGATGTCTTCATGGAGGAGTGGAAGAGGACTCCAGTGGCAAACTGTGAAGCTCTGGTGAACTCCATGCCCAAGAGAGTTAAGCCATTGCTAGAGAATAATGGTGGCCACACAAAATATTGACACTTTGGGCCCAATTTGGACATTTCCATGTAAGGGTGTACTCACTTTTGTTGCCAGTGGTTTAGACATTAATGGTTGTGTGTTGCGTTATTTTGAGGGGACAGCAAATGTACCCTGTGTTACAAGCTGTGCACTCACTACTTTACATTGTAGCAACGTGTAATTTCTTCAGTGTTGTCACAAGAAAAGATATAATAAAATATTTACAAAAATGTCCTTTTTAATGATATGTTTTCAACATATTTTATGGATTTGTTAAACTACAATAAAATCTGTATGAAACGTTACCCATTTTTTGCAGTCGTATGTTCTCATTTGCCATATTTATGTCCCACCCCAGGATACCCCATTATGATTTGCCTTTTGGACTACCTTTTGCCAGGGAAGGTGATCCCCATTGAGCTAACCCCCACACATGGTGAATTTTCGGCAGGCATCTTCCTAAACAAGAGGAAAAATTGAGGATGTGTTAAAATCCCTGGTGCAGGCAACTGCAACCCAGCTGGAGAAAAATCGCCAGCAGCGGGAAACCAATCACCAGGTTGCACAGGCCATTGCAGCCCAGCAGGAGGCGAATCGCCAGGCCATTGCAGCCCAGCAGGAGACAAATCTCCAGTTTGCGGAGGCTCTGGGGGAGTTAAAGAAGGAGTCCACAGATCCTTTGCCGGTGTAACAGAAAATGGTGCGTGCCAGCTATTACCTGCAGAAGATGACACCTGCAAAATATGTAGAGGCTTAGTTCAGTGATGGTATATATAATATTAACCAACCTGCGCTGATGAAATTATGTTGATATTCAACTCAAGAGGGAGGGGGGTGTTTAAACCTACAGCAGCTTGCTATGTGCAAAATCGGGAGAGAAACTACCAGGCAATCAATAAAAGAAAAAAGGCACAGAGCTGCTAATCCCCTTAGCCCAATACAATTTAAATAAATGTGGGTCAAATAATTATTAAAATATCAACCGTGAATAGTGCAAAAGCTAAAATATGTATGTGTATATCACATGATACCAAATAAGATATTCATAAAATTAAATTTAAACCATAGTGATAAAAACATTAAATCATTAATAAAGTATCAATAAAGTGATTAATAAAGTGCTAACGTGCTAAAACAGTTCATGTGCTTCAAATCCTTCACTGTTGTGAAGATTCAAATCCCTGAAAAATAAACAGTTCAAACCCCAAGAAAGGTGCTTGGTGCTTCACTCATCAATCAATAAGTGCTCCAGTGCCGAAAAAAACATTCCAAACGTGCTCTGTGCCACTCTCCGGCTCTTTCCTCCTACTCACCAGAAATCAGTGACCCACAGATTTTCAGTCTGAGGTCAAAAAGGCTTTTTCTGATGGTTTAGATGTTATCAGGGTGGTAGTGCCGTTAAGATCTGGGTCCTTCTCAGGACCAATGAGCCAAAAACCCTCGAGCAGGTAGAGGTAGAGCAGATAGAGCAGTTATAGCGTAATATTGTAAAGAAAGCTTTAATTGCGCAAGAAACAGATTAAAAACTCACAAGAAATCCAGTATATTCAAGCAGTGTGTCAGTTTTCCAATGCAGTCCAGAGATTCTTTTGGCCAGGGTTACATGCAGGTGTCAAAGAATATTGTGAGACATGCCCAGAGTGTCAGTATTCTGCACCATTACCCCATTTTCGCAGTCCGCTAGTATTGTTACCAATAATTGAAGTGCCTTTTGACATGGATCTGATGGGACCAGTAGTAAAGTCTGCCCGGGGCCATCAGCACATACTGGTGATACTGGACTATGCCACACGGTATCCTGAAGCCATTCCATTACGTAATACCTCACCTAAAACTATTGCTAAAGAGCTTGTCCAGGTATTTAGTCATGTGGGTATTGATGTTAACAGATCAGGGCACCCCATTTATGTCCAGAGTTACTAAAGAATTGTGTAAATTGCTCAAAATCTCCCATCTCCATACATCTGTCTACCACCCGCAAACTGATGGTCTTGTGGAGAGATTTAACAAAACGCTCAAAAGCATGTTACAAAATGTGGTGGACAAAAATGGGAGGAATTGGGATTTCTTGCTGCTATACCTCATGTTTGCCAAACAAGAGGTACCTCAGACATCTACAGGTTACTCACCTTTTGAACTACTATATGGTAGACATCCCAGGGGAATGCTAAATGTTGCAAAAGAAATGTGGGAGCGACCATGCCTCATAGAAGCGTCATCAAGCATTTCTCACTGATGAAAGATCGAATCGCTGCAGTCATCTTGTACGGGAACTTATGGAGCAAGCCCAGGAGGCCCAGAGAAGGGTTTATAATTGGGGTGCCAAGGCTCGGGTCTTCAGCCCTGGTGATAGAGTGCTGGTACTAGTCCCTACAGTTGAGAGTAAATTCCTAGCAAAGTGGCAGGGTCCCTTTGAAATTATGGAAAGAGTAATCTCTTGAAACCTTGGAAGGACAGAGAGACTTTACTGGCAATACCAACCCCCCAAAAGGACATGTTCCCTGTGACTCATAACTGAAACCTTGTTAGTGGCCCAACAGAAAGACATTAAAGAATTTGTGAATAAGAATAGATACTTTTTCTCTCACCTGCCCAGATTGACCACAGTTATACAGCATGACATCACTACAGAACCAGGTGACCACGTAAATGTAAGGCCCTATAGAATACCAAAGGCTAGGCGGGAAGCAGTTCCAAATGAAATAAAGAATGTGTTAGAGCTGGACGTGATAGAGGAGTCCCACAGAGACTGGTCAAGTCCTATAGTGCTGGCCCCGAAACCAGATGGAACTATAAGGTTTTGTAATGATTTCAGAAAGTTGAACAGCGTGTCCAAATTCGATGCGTACCCAATGCCGACAAATTTGTTGACCAATTGGGTAGTGCCCGGTACATAACTACTTTAGATCAGACTAAAGGTTATTGGCAGATACTCCTAACAGAGTCTGCAAAAGAGAAAACTGTGTTTTCTACCCCCGAGGGGTCATTCTAGTATAAGCGGATGCCAGTAGGCTTGCATGGTTCTCCTGCCCCATTCCAGAGAATGATGGATAAGACCTTAAGACCACATTGCCAATATGCAGCTGCCTATTTGGACGATGTAGTCATTCACAGCCCAGATTGGGAATCTCATTTCCCCCAGGGTGCAAACAGTAGTAGATTCCCTTAGGAAAGCAGGACTCACTGCCAACCCCAGAAAGTGTGCCATAGGCTTGGAGGAGACCAAATACATTGGTCGGGGGCTGATCAAGCCTTAGATCAATAAGATTGAGGCAGTTCAAAAGTGGCCACAACCTATAAATAAAAAGCAAGTTCATGCATTTCTTGGGATCACAGGGTACTACAGGCGTTTTATACCCAATTTTACCACAATTTCAGCCCCACTGACAGATCTGACGAAGGGTAGAGGGTCATGATTAAGTGGAACCCTGAGGCAGAGAAGGCATTTCAAAGGTTGAAGCAAGCCCTGTGCTTGTGACCTCAGATTTCACAAAGGAGTCTGTGGTGCAGACAGGCGCCTCTGATGTGGGACTGGGGACTGTACTATCCCAAGTCAGAGATGAGAAGAAGCACTCAGTGGTATACCTTACTAGAAAGCTCAACAGACATGAGAAAAACAATGCCATTGTTGAGAAGGAATGTTTAGCTATCAAATGGGTCTTAGATGCCCTGAAATATTACCTTTTGGGGAGACCATTCAAAATAGTCACTGATCATGCCCCTCTTAAATGGATGTGTGATAACAAGGAGAAAAAAAGTTGAGTGACAAGGTGGTTCCTTGCTCTTCAAGTATTTAGGTTCACAGTGGAACATAAAGATGGGAAACTCCAAAATAATACAGATGCCCTTTCCTGTATCAATTGTCTGGTTGGGACAGTTGCTCAGCCGCAGGGGCTTGAGCAGAGGGGGGGGATATGTGAGATTATGAAAGGCGAGGTGATCGATAGACATTATGTTTCACCTCACATGCGTTCACTTACAGGAAACTAAGGTGCAATCCGGTCCGGGTTTTACCAGCCACCTTGGCAGGGTTGGTTCCGGACCAAATTTTGCGGTCCACTTGTGTCCACCAAAAGGTAATATAAAGGAAGCAGGTCTGGATCAGAAAATTGCTCTTGACCTGGACTCAGGAAGCCAAAGCCTGAGAGAGCTGCTGAACTGAAATTTGCTTTGTGACTGAAACAACTAAGGAAAACCTTATCTTTGTTTTGTAGGTGACCGGGAAAAGCCCTTCACCTCTGAGTTAGGAAAACTGGATATGTTTAGTTAGTGCCTGGATGGCAAGGATTTATTTTCTGTTTTGTACAAGCCAGATTTTAAGAAAATCTGTTGTTTGAACTACCTTTTGCCAGGGAAGGCGATCCCCATTGAGCTATCCCCGCACACTGTATATATATATATATATATGTATAGTGCAGTCAGTGTATAGTATATAATACAGTGCAGTCAGTGTACAGTATAAAATACATTGCAGGCAGTGTGCAATATATAATACATTGCAGTCAATGTACAGTATATAAGTGCAGGCAGTGTACAGTATATAATACAGTGCAGTCGATGTACAGTATATAATACAGTGTGTTGAAGCAGATAAGAGGAACCCTATGACAGAATTAAGAAAAAAACAGCAGGAGCACCCCCAAAACCCATACCGGGCTCTTTGGGTCTGCTATAGATTTTAAGGGGAACTCCACGCCAGAATTAAAAAAAAACAGTGTGGGGTCCCCCCAAAATCTATACCAGGCCCTTATCCGAGCAAACAGCCTGCCAGGCCAGGAAAGGGGAGGGCGAGTGAACACCCCCCCTCCTTAACCATGCCAGACCACGTGCTCACAACATGGGAAGGGTGCTTTGGGCCCCATGTTAATGGTGACAAGAGCCTCTTCCCGACAACCCTGGCTATTGGTTGTTGGGGTCTTGAGCTGGGGGCTTATCAGAATCTGGAAGCCCCTTTTAAAAAGGGAGCCCCCAGATCCTGGCCCCCCTATGTGAATGGGTATCAGGTACATTGTACCCCTACCCATCACCAAAAAATTCTCAAAAATTAAAAACCACAACAGACAGTTTTTGTCAATTCCTTTATTTTAAAAAAAAGTGTCCCACGATGCCCATCCATCTTCAATCACGCTGCCCAAGGGACCCGAAGATTAGAGAAAAATAAAAAAGCCCTGCCTCAATGGGAGGCCTCCCAGCGACTGCTGGCTCTTGGCTGCGACAGCTGTTATATAGGCAAGGGTGGGGCCAACCGGTGACGTAACTGAGTGACCCGTCCCCTTCTGATGTCATGTGACTTCAGAGCGGGCAGGGTTATCGGCTTACATCAACGGGTCGTCCCGCCCTTGCCTATATAAGAGCTGTCACAGCGAAAAGACAGCAGTCGCCGGGAATCCTGCCATGGAGGTGGAGAGTTTTGTTTTTTTCTTTCTATTTTTTGGGTAAATTGGGCTGCGTGATTGATGATGGATGTACATTGTGGGACACTTTTTTTTTTTAATAAAGGAATTGTCAAAAACTGTCTGTTGTGGGATCTGAGGCCCCCTTGTTAAAGGGGGCTTCCAGATTTCCGATAAGCCCTCCACCCGCAGACCCCAATAACCAATGGCCAGGGCTTTCGGGAAGAGGCTCTTGTACCCATCAACATGGGGACAACGTGCTATGGGGGGGACCCCAAAGCACCCTCCTCCCTATCCTTGGTTTCTCAGCTATATTGCCGGGAGCCAGCAATATATTACAGCCGCTAGCAAGTTTAAATTACTTTTTATCCTTTAGATATGTTGTTTTGCTGTGGCACTGTTATACACATCATACAGATGTGTCACTTTACAGGCAAACTAAGGGGACCCCCAGGCACAATATTTAAAGGAATATTTAATTTTTTTGTTTCACTTTAACCATTATTAAAATCACAGCACCTGAAAAAACGGTAGTTTTAAAAACTTTTTTTTGCATTGATACATGTCCCCATGGGCAGTACATGGGTTCCTATACACTTTTTATGGCAAGAACTTGCAAAAATGATCATTTTTGATTCATTCTTGTTCGTGTCCCATAGACTTTAATAGTGTTTGCATGTTCGCTAGAACTTTTTGCCTGTTCTGGTGCGAACCGAACCGCTTATACATACACAGACATATTTAATCATTTCATTCTTGTCACTCCATGTTAGGTGATTGTAAAGAAAAGAGCCCAAAAACTCAACTCTGCGTTTAATACTTTTCTTCTCCAGACCATTACAGTTCACATGGGACCGAACTGTATTCTACATATCATGAAAGAAAACACAGAGATCAAATGCTGCATTTGGGTAGTTTCAGTTATTTTGACTTGGCTCAAAACTTTGTGCCAATTTTCATCAGTCCTTTTCCATTGAAATTATAGTCAATCTTTTTGCCTGTTCAATGCACATTTACAAGTACATTCTTATCAGTGTTATTCTTCTGTGAGTTTATCATTCCCTCCCTGGTAATTGTACAGATAATTTCACGGAGCTCGTTTTCCCTGGTTCAGACATTTTTCTTTGCATTCAGACAGTCATCCCATCATTTAGATGATTGCCTGGTGCAGGTGGACTCAATTTATCTGAACTGTTCCAGGGCCTTGCTGCCCTTTTTGATGTCATCTGAAATGAATTTTACTCAACAACTGTGGAATTCAAATATGTTGATTGTATAGAACAGCACAGGCCAGCCTTACTTGGCTAATGTAGAAACAGATGTTAACTGTATTATATTTGTCCCTCTCATTAGAAGTTGGCAATCATAAATAGTTTAATTTAGAATCGTTGATTGACCAGATGGTGAACACATCTTAGAACATTGTCTGTTTAGTACAATTTAATATGATTTTCTACCAATTGGCATTTTAAAGTGCTTTATTTGCTCACAGACTGGGTAAATTATATCAAGGATCTTTTATAAAGCTTAGTGTTCATAATTAGATGTTTGTACAGGCTTTTTTTTTTGTTATAGCAAGGAAGAGACTATTTGAATGTCATATCTGTGTTGGCTACTGGGTAACCAGTAACCAGTAAAAGCTTTCTTTTTTAAAATGTTAGATTTCTGTTTTCTCTGGAATGTATTTAAACGTTATATTTTATAGTATGTTCTTTTGTTATTAGACATTGGGTAATATACATTTATGAATTAGAAGTTACACATTACGGCCCTGTTCATATTGGTGTGCTTTTTCCATTCTACAAAGCACATTTCCAGTGCAACAAAAGCACAGGAAAATTAGCCCCTTTAAATCCTCTGTATATGTTCACATCACTGTGCTGCATTTTAAAAAGTCCTGCATGCTGTATCTTTGGTGCCTTGTTTTAAAAGTATACCAAAACTGCACCTCCTATTGAAATCAATGGGAGTGCATCAAAAACGTTTTTTTTTGAGTCACATGAAATTTTTCTCAGGTGACCATTGATGAAAAGGCATGCAAAACGCATCTAAAATGCATATATGTTACATTCAATTTTAATGTACCACATTAAAAGCGCATTAAAAACACAATATGCATTTTTTAGGACACCAGTGTGAACAAGCTTTGAAGAGGACAGCACGTGCTAGTAGGGGTAATTGTCTGGGGGAAATCCATGGAAAAAAGTATGTAGAATATACAGCAGGCAGTAGGTGCACTCGACAGGACTTACAGCAAGAGAGTCTTGAGAAAGGCAGACTGTGGCTCACGGAAACAGTGAAATTTTTTAACCACTTCAGCCCCGGGAGGATTTGCCCCCTTCCTGACGTCCTTTTTTTCCCACATATTGAGATTTCTTTTGGTGGTATCTGACCACCTCTGTGGTTTTTATTTTTTGCGCCATAAACAAACAAAGAACAAACTTTTTTTACTTTTTGCTAAAATACATATTCAAAAAAATATAAAAAAACAAATTTATTCATCAGTTTAGGCCGATATATACTTGGTAAAAAAAATCGCAATAGGCATATATTGATTGGTTATCGCATCTACAAACTATGGGAATAGATTTATGGCATTTTTATTATTATTATTTTTTTACTAGTAATGGCGATGATCTGCAATTTTTATTGGGACTGCAACATTGCCGCAGACAGATCGGATACTTTTGACACTTTTTTGGGACCAATGACATTTATACAGCGATCAGAGCTTTAAATAGCCACTAATTACTGTATAAATGTAATTGGCAGGGAAGGGGTTAAACTCTAGGGGGCGATCAAGGAGTTAAGTGTGTTCCCTCACTGTGTTCTAACTGTGTGGGGGCTGGGCTGGCTGGGGCATGGCAGATCTAACTGCTCCCGATCACTGGGAACAATAGATCTGTGTCATGTCCCCTCACAGAATGGGGATCCGCCATGTTTACATTGGCAGATCCCCTTTCTGCCTCTATAACAGGCGATCACTGGACATTGAGTCTGCCCGACCCATGGGCACGCTCACGGAGAGCGCAGTGGGCGCGCGCGCATTGCTGCCGGTTGCGCACGCTCGCCCGCAAATCGTGCATGCGCGGCCAATGTACACTGACGGTGGTTTGCGCAGGAGATCATGCACGAGTGCCCCCATAGAAAGTGGGTTGCTATTAGGGCATCAGCTGGGGAGAGGGGATGGAGCCAGGAGCACCGGTGGGGACCCCAGAAGAAGAGGGTCGAGGCTGCTCTGTGCAAAACCATTAACCATTAAGTATAACATGCTTGTTATTTTAATAAAAAGAAAACAAGGCTTTATAATCACTTTATAAATTATTGATTTTAAGACATAGGAGTCTGTGTACTTTGAAAGCCCATAATTTTGTTCTATTACATGTCTGATAAAATGGTTATTGAACCCTGAGCCATGTACAGATACTTTAAATGTATGGAGACTTTCTGGTTAGACCATTCCTTATTACTAACCTGAATGAATAAACTGTGCTCAGTGCTGGCAATGGAGTGGAGTGATAAATATCACTTAGTGAACCAACACAGCTGCACTCTATAACTTAAAATACCAAACTACTAGTGAACCATCTAGAAACATAGTTGCACTGTGTAAATAAACTTAAAAAAACATATATTATGTTTATATAATTGCATAAATTAAATTTTAGTGTCCAAAGTTATGAAACAACAAATCAAGTCCACAGATGTAGCTTGAGACCACATTAGTGTCCGTCATTTATAAATGTGACTGCAACAAATTGTGACTAGTGAGCCCGCCACCTATGTGCATCCAGCCTCTTACCAGAAAGACAGACCTCAAATTATAAGAGTTCTGACGTGGCATGAAGATGAAACAATGAGTTGTCTGGTCAAAGGACATCAAATAGCACTCCGCATTGGGATGGGACTTTATAATCCTTCTCCTGTTTCTCTATGATGGCTCAATCAAGAAGAGAAATCTCCGATAGTGTTTATTACCATTTAAAAATGTATTGAGTGAAGATTAAAAACTACTTACAAAATGCATACCTTGTTAACATGCAATGTATCAGAAAATGCCGTTGATGCCGGCTCCAGCACAAGCTCTGCCCTACCCTGACATACGTTTAGTCTGAACAGACTTTGTCAAGGGGATCAGCTTGTTGCACTGATGTATAGCAATGGTATAAATAGACCAAAGGTGAATGAATGGGAACCACCCCTATCTCCAGATGGAAGGAAATTAATTCATTCTAACAACCAAATTCTGAAAATGAATTCATACTCACTCATATAAAAAAAATATTTTAAATAAATTAATAAGTAGCCCAAAATATTAATTAAAAAGACCATATATATAAAATGAATGTATTCACTGTTATACCCAATTAACCAGCTCCCCCTACTGGGGACGTTAATATTCACTCGGATATTTACTGCCAAACCTAAAGAAAGGGGATAGCTTTCATTCTTCAACATCAAATACATGAATGAATGGAAATTTCATACAAATGTAAATATAAAATTACACTGTATAATGCTAAATGCATGCATCTAAAACATTATTTGAAGTTATTAATGAAACAATTTAAATCCCATGTTGTGGCCATAGGGGGCATAAGATTTTAAGTTAAAGATCCTACATTCTTAATTATTATAGTTAGAGTGCATTCCTGTTCCCCATTTTTGCGTGTTCAGTTTTCAATATTTAAAATGCATTATACCAGTCAAAACACATTATAAACAAAAGCATCAAGCTACTGGAATACAAGCTTGAAATGCTAAACCACATCAGCATTCCTAGGTACGCGGCATCCTTACATCTTAAAAATATCCACCTGAGTTTTCAAGCATGCTGTTGCTGAGCTAAGTACATTTTCAAAGCAGGCCACGGTAAACAAAAAAATCCAGTTAAAAAAGTAAGAGGATTTGTGTCTGTGTGCCCTACAAGCTTTGAAAATGTGTCCTGCTGAGTTCAAATGTGACTACTTTTAATCCAGACAGCACCAAAAATTACCTGATAACACATTCTATAAAATTAAAAAAAAATGGCAGATCCAGCATATTATATTTGATTTTGGCATGTTTTCTAAAAACGTAACTATCATATTTTAGGTGTATTTACTACCACTTTACTTCAGACTGTTTATTCTCCCTGTAGTCTGTACAGAATTGTATTACTGTATATCTGACAAGGAAACAAATATAACATACCTACATTTTAGTTAAAAAGGCACTGTCAAATTTCCCATTAAAATTGATTTGGCAAAAAGGCCTCCCTTACTCAATGGTAACAACTTGCCAGTGTTACTCCGGTGTGACATACTAAAATATCTTATGATTTTGGGATAGCATGTAACCTCCTTCCATGTGAGAGTGCATGGGTATAGCAGCTAATTGCTCGTTCTAAACTCTTTCACATGACAGAGGGAGTGATATCAGCCCCTCCCCCAACATTTAATGTCAGCCAACACTGGGGATTTTAGTGCCAGCTGCAATGGAAGGAACAGTGGTGGGAATGCCAGCAAGCTAAGTATCAGTGTTTTAGTGGAAGTGCCCCTTTGCAAAGACTCTCATTTTGCCCTAAATGGGGAAGGTGACAGTGTCTCTCTAAAGTGAACTGGTGTTTACTTTACACCATATAATTGTAACAAAAGTTCATAGGAATTTTGCAGAAGTAGACACATGCTTTGCAGAGCAGTCAAAAAAACAAGGCTTGAAATGATCTATATCTTATCCTATTATGGCCTCTTTTTTTTACTTTACTTAAATATAAACGTCCTCGATGTCTGGTCGTAGGTTGCTCCTAGAGCTAAACCCTTCTTACTTGTCTCATTTTATCTAATGAGAATGCCTCAGTGGCTAAATAGGATTCTCTAAGACTTTTTATACATGTGTAAATGGCTTACAGGTAGAGTTGAGCGGACACCTGGATGTTCGTGCTCATCTGGTTCGGCCGAACTTTGCGGAAAAGTTTGGGTTCGGTACCGAACTTGACCCGAACTTGACTCCGGACCCCGAACCCCATTGAAGTCAATGGTGACCCAAACTTTTGGGCACAAAAATGGCTGTAAAAAAGTCCTGGAAAGGGAAGATAAAATGGGGTAGAGTAGGACAAGTGCCCTGCAAACAAATGTGAATAGGGAAATAACTTAACCACTTCAGCCCCAGAAGGATTTCAAACTTTAGGACCAGAGCACTTTTTGCGATTCGGCACTGCGTCGCTTTAACTGACTATTGCACGGTCGTGCAACGTTGTAACCAAACAAAATTTGCGTCCTTTTTTTCCCACAAATAGAACTTTCTTTTGGTGGTATTTGATCACCTCTGCGTCATTTCTGATTGCCGCTATAAACAAAAGAAGAGCGAAAATTTTGCAAAAAATTTTCTTACTTTTTGCTAAAATACAAATCCAAGAAAAAAATATTAAAAAAAATATTTTTCATCGGTTTTGGCCGATTTATATTCTTCCTCATATTTTTGGTAAAAAAATCACATTCAGCGTTTATTGATTGGTTTGCGCAAAAGTTGCCGCGTTTACGGACGATGAGAATTAATTTCTGGGGTTTTTATTTTTTTATTTTTTACTAGTAATGGCAGCGATCTGCGATTTTTAGCAGTACTGCATTATTGCAGCGGACATATCGGACCATTTTGACACTTTTTTGGGACCATTGGCATTTATACAGCGATCAGTGCTATAAAAATGCACTGATTACTGTGTAAATGCCATTGGCAGTGAAGGGGTTAACCTGCAGGGGGCTCTCTAAGGGTTAACTGTGTTCCCTGGGCGTGTTCTAACTGTGTGTGGGCTGCCCTGGCTGGGGGAAAGGGATGATCACGGCTTCCATATAGAGGAAGCCTGTGATCATTGCCATTCCCCCTTCAACAGAACGGAGATCCATGTTTACATACACGGACCTCTGTTCTCTCACTCCGGGGGGGCCATCGCGCGTAGCCGGCAGTGATCAAGTCCGCTGCACCCGCTCCCTGGCCCCCCCTGACACAGTGAGTGCGGCGGTTTGCGATAACGAGCCACTCTGTCGCCGTCAGACTGCGGTCGGCAAGTGTTTAAAATCACATAAAAAAAAAAAATGGGAGGAGGAAGTGGATGTGGAGTAGGAGCCTAGAGGTTGACTAGGCCGTGACCGTGGCAGTGTAGGTGGAAGTGGCAGTGGAGGAGGAGGAGGAGGAGGAGGAGGGAGCCAACACTTTTTTTGTTTGTTTGTTTTTTCTTCTAATTCGGGTAGCCCCAAAAATATTGAGACATTCAAAAAAACAAGTATACCAATGGCTGTGTGAGGCCGGTCTAAATGGCTTTTCTGCACAAGGTACAAACAAGTCTTGTGGCATCCATGTCTGGTTCATTTTAATAAAGGTTAGCTTGTCCACGTTGGCTGTGGACAGGCGGCTGCGCTTGTCTGTGATAATGCCCCCTGCCGTGCTAAACACACTTTCAGACAATACACTGGCTGCAGGGCAGGCCAGCACCTCCAAGGCATAAATGCACTTGTAGTCGCGCATCTTCTGATCACGCTCCAGTGAGGGAATTAAGGATGGCACGTTGTCCGTGTAACGGGGATCCAGCAGGGTGGCCACCCAGTAATCAGCATAAGTTACAATGTGGGCAACTCGGCTGTTGTTGAGCAGGCACTGCAGCATGTAGTCGCTCATGTGTGCCAGGCTGCCCAGAGGCAAAGACAAGCTGTCCTCTGTGGGAGGTGTATCATCTGTGTCCTCCGTATCCCCCCAGCCACGCTCCAGTGATACCCATGAGCTGCATTGGGTGCCACCCTGCTGTGAACACGGTTCCTCCTCCTCCTCATCATCATCTTCCTCGTCCTCCTCATCCTCCAGAACTGTGCTCTGGCTTGAAATTTTTTTACCTGGCCTATGCTGATGCAGGAACCCACCCTCCGAGCCACTTGTGAATGACTGGCCTGATAACTGTGGAAATTACCCCTCTTCCTCCTGTGCCACATCCTCTTCTATCATGGCCCAAAGTGTTTTTTTCAAGGATACATAGAAGTGGGATAGTAACGCTGAGAACAGTGTCATCGGCACTGGCCATGTTGTTGGAGTACTCGAAACACTGCAATATGGTACACAGGTCTCGCATGGAGGCCCACTCATTGGTGGTGAAGTGGTGCTGTTCCGCAGAACGACTAACCCGTGCGTGCTGCAGCTGAAACTCCACTATTGCCTGCTGCTGCTCGCACAATCTCCCCAGCATGTGCAAGGTGGAGTTCCACCTTGTGGGCCGGTCGCATAGTTGGCGGTAAGTGGGAAGGCCGAAGTTCCGCTGCAGAGTAGACAGGCGAGCAGCAGCAGGGTGAGAACACCAAAAGTGCGCACAGACGGCCCGCACTTTCTGCAGCAGCTCTGACATATCCGGGTAGTTTTTTTAGAAATTTCTGCACCACCTAATTCAGCACATGTGCCAGGCAAGGGATGTGCATCAAACCGGCTAGGCCCAGAGCTGCTATGAGATTTCGCCCATTATCGCACACCACCAGGCCGGGCTTGAGGCTCAGTGGCAACAACCACTCATCGGTCTGTTGTTCAATGCCCATCCACAGACCCTGTGCAGTGTGGGGTTTATCCCCAAAACATATCAGTTTTATAAAAGCTTGCTGTCGTTTCCCCCTGGATGTGCTGAAGTTGTTGGTGAAGGTGTTACGCTGAGCGGATGAGGAGGTGGTAAAGGAGGAGGAGGAAGCGCAGTAGGAGGAGGAGGCAACAGGAGGCAAAGAGAAATGCCCTGCAATCCTCGGTGGGAGAAGGACATGCGCCAAACAGCTAGCCACCTCAGGCCCACCCTCCACTACATTTGCCCAGTGTGCAGTTAGCGAGATATAGCGTCCCTGCCCGTGCTAACTGGTCCACATATCAGTGGTTATGTGGACCTTGCCACAGATGGCGTTGCGCAGTGCACACTTGATCTCATCCCCTACTTGTTTGTGCAGGGAAGGGATGGCTCACCTGGAACAGTAGTGGCGGCTGGGAACCACGTACTGTGGGACAGCCACCGCCATCAGGTTTTTAAAACTGTCCGTGTCCACCAGACGGAATGATAGCATTTCAAAGGCCAGGGATTTTGAAATGCTGGCATTCAGGGCCAGGGAACGTGGGTGGGTACTTCCTCTTTCTCTCCAGTGTTTGGGAGATGGACAGCTGAAAGTTTCCATTGGGACGGTGGCGGACATGGTGGCGTTGCTGTCACATCGTCTGTTTGCTGGGTGACAGGTGACACTGGCACTGTACAGGTGGAGGAAGAGGACGAGGCAGCAGCAGAAGAGGAAGCAGGAGGAGGCCGAGACCTTTCTTGGATTTTGAGGTGCTTATTCCACTGCAGCTCGTGCTTTGCATGTAGATGCCTGGTCATGCAGGTTGTGCTCAGGTTTAGAACATTTATGCCTCGCTTCAGGCTCTCATTGCACAGCGTGCAAACCACTCGTGTCTTGTCGTCGGCACATTGTCTGAAGAACTGCCACACTGGGGAATGCCTTTGAGCTGCCTTTGGTGTGCTAAGTCCCTGGGTGCGGTGGGTAGTAGCAGGCATACTGTCTAGGGGACGCTCGCTCTGCTTTTGCAACCTGCTTCCTCTTTTGCTGTGCTGGTGCCTCTGTGCGACCACCACCTCTTCCTCCAAACTGCACACGTCACTCGCATGACCTTCATTTCATGTGGGGTCTAGGACCTCATCATCCTCCTCCATATCATCTTCCACCCACACTTCACCACTGCCCTCCCTGTCTGTCTGCACACTGTGGAAAGCCACAGCAGTTGGCACCTGTGTTTAGTCATCATCAGAGACATGCTGTGCTGGTGTTTCCATGTCCTCATCCTGCAACAGAAGTGGTTGGGCATCGATGCACTCAATGTCTTCCACTTCTGGGGCAGCGCTATGTGGATGGCCCACGGAAAGCACACCAGGAGAGTCATCAAAAAGCATAAGAGACTGTTGCATGACTTGGGGCTCAGACTGCTTGGCTGATTTACAAGGGGCTGAGGTGAAAGACAGATGGCCATGGGGTTCAGGTGCCAACTCTGAGCTTTCATCAAGGGACCGGGTGGGAGACAATGTGAAGGAACTGGAGACATTGTCAGCCACCCAATCTACTAGCGCCTGTACTAGTTCTGGCCTCACCATTCGTTGAGCAGCATTCGGGCCTACCATATAACGTTGAAGGTTCCGCTCGCACCTGAAGATGGTGTTTCACTTGTGCGTGTAGCTGGCACAAATCGACCACGTCCTCTCCTTGCAACAGGAACTTCACCAACACCACCAACACCAGCAGCACCAGCAGCACCATGACCACGTTCCTTATTTGACGCTCACCTCATTCTGGCCGCAAATGTACCTTGCACCGCATGCCGTTATTGGAAGGATTACCGTTCACATACACTGGAAACATCTAGTGTCTGGAAACAGGCACGTTTAAATTTGATTTCTTATACTCCAGCCCAACTAGAGGAGCCATAAGAGAAGGCAGGCACCAGGAACATCTCGGGTATACCCCAAAAAAGCGTTATATGACCTACCTATAAAAAGGGGTCATGAACATCTGGTGAGTGGCCAATCTTCCTTTTGAGCATGGGTGAATTATAGAAAAGTACTCTAAGCACCTTTGGATACCTATAGTTTGGTGATGGGATAAGATCATTAAATGCGGACTTTATGAATTGGAATACTCACATCTAAGCATCTATCATGCACATGAATTGGTTTTGCACATTATGAATTGTAATATGCATTTATATGCGCACATTTGATCAACAATGGATTATGTATATGATTAATTTATTTGAAGTTGTACATATCGCATGCACTTTATTGGACCAACAGTATTAATTGTATGTATTCTAATCCTATGGACTGACAGGACATACTACCTCATACTAACATTAGGAGTTGCGCCAATACCTTTACACTTACACTCTATAAAAAAACAATAAACTGTAAATATTGACATCACGCTTTTTGATAAGTCTATTAAGAAACAATAAAAAGCCCCCCAAAAGTTCTATAGTGTATATCCATCATCAATCATGTCATATAGTGATGCACATTGAGATCAGTCCCGATGAACGATGCCCAACGCTCGCTGAAAGAACAATCACACCAACTGACAAATATGTTCAGTCCAGCCGCTGACTAGCACAAGATTACATCTCTTGGGCCCCACCACTAATGAGGGGCTGGTGGGTCTTCCAAGTGATGTCATTGACCAAATATGGTCACAACCTTATTTGGTTGATGTTATTGCCCAAATATTGCCATGTGGTCATATTTAGTCAGTTATGTCATGCTATCCCCATCCCTTTGTTTACATGCTCAGAGATTATGGGCCAGTAAATGAATGGGGCTGGGTGATGTCACTGGTAGCTAAGCGCACAGTAAGTTCTGGCATCCACTGCTTCCTTAGCAACTATGGACAGGTAGGAAGCTGTCATAGATGGGATCAGTACAAATAAAACTACTATATATGATGTTTGCCTCTGCCAAACAGACTAGAAGTCTGCCATTCAAACAGATTCCTGGACAGGCCTAAGCTCATCCCTAGTGCTAACACCTAAGGAGCTATAGCAGCAACAAGGTTAACAGGGCTGTAGTGATTTCACTGCAGAAGAACATGCCTTGTCATCCTATCAAACATAGTTCCTATCCTATGGTACTAGTATTACAGGTATTTACAAAATGTTCCAGGAGATAAGAGAAAAGCAGAGAGTCCATTATTCCTGGAATGGGCATCTTCATAACATATGTGCTTTTATAGATTGGTCATAGTTCTACTTTAACAAAATACCTAACAATCGTGTTTTTAAACTCAATAATAGTTTTCTATTCTTATGAAATCATTTTCACAAATACATGTTTCTTTTATTGGTTTTAAAGAATAGTTTATTTGTCATCAACTTGGAGATTTACTTAGTAAATATTTATGTTTTCTTCAAATTTAATTTAGACAAAACAAAATGATCGGTAAATATGTATTATAGCACTTGAGGGGACATTATGCTTTATAATGCATTTTTAAATAAAGTGAACAATATTCTTAAAGTAATCTGCTCAATTAATGCAGCTAAATAAAACCAATTTAGCTGCTTAACAGAAACGTATTAGAGCTTTGCAGCTTCCAAACAAATACCATGTATTTTTAATTGATTTATTCCATTGTGAGAACTACCAAGCTGTTCTGCATTTCTGAAAAACAACAAGTGTCCTTTTGGTAACCATTAATGTACAAAGTCTTTTCAATTTTACAGTAAGTCATTCAGGACAGAGAACATCTATAAATTAAACTTGACTGCACGGTTTCAGACCGGACCACAATACTTAGGAATGTGAGTTCTGTTAATCTAATTGTGTGTTTGCAATGCCAACCCGAGCAAGTTCAGCTTTGACATTGTATAGCATTAGGATTAGATGGTTTGCCCTTAAATATCCTTCACTTTCAGATGCTGGTTCTGACATAATAAGTTGCAGTATAAATAGTGTTTGTTCTGATTTCGGCTGTATACCTATTTTTTTTATTCATAATAAAAGTTGATTCAGTTCCTTATATAAAAAATAGAGAAAATTATTCAGAATGTTTTCTAATCAAAATACATTATAAACATGACCATACAGCACATTGCTTAATTAGGTTCAGATATCTCCTATTCTAACCCCAGCTAAATTTATATACCTGTAATACTATGTTCAAACACCCACTTATACCTAATCACTTCCATTATATGGATGGGAGTCCTACTGTGAAAAAATGTGAGAAGCTAAGGGCGTTGTTGCTCATTGATTGCAGAAAAGGCACAAAGTGATAGACTGACATCATCTAAAAGAGAAAGCAACCTTCAGTAACCATGTTTGAGTAAACATCAAGTTGGTTACGGGAAAGAACAAGACATGGATATGGAGAAAGGGTGGTGTCAATATGTTGATGTAAAAGAAATTGAATTTAAGGATTCAAGAAACCACATGCCTATTATCACTACATTTTTACAGCAATCTCTGTTCCAGGTGACTGAAATTTATTTTACAGATGAATAAAGAAATACTAAAGCCCTACATTAGGGGAAGTAGTTTGTAGCATTTTACCAGATCTCCTAACTGTCATGTGATATTCACCTGGAACTCAATGAACATATATTTTTTTGAGGTTGTGTGATATTCCTTAAGATAGAATAGTTGAAATGATATGCAAATCCTTCTTTGACCACCCTAGCCTCCTCATATGAACTTTAATGAGATCTTTAACCACTTCAGCCCCGGAAGGATTTCCAGCTTTAGGACCGGAGCCCTTTTTGCGATTCGGCGCTGCGTCGCTTTAACTGAAAACTGCGCGGTCGTGCGACGTTGTACCCAAACGAAATTTGCGTCCTTTTTTTCCCACAAACAGAGCTTTCTTTTGGTGGTATTTGATCCCCTCTGCGTCATTTCTGATCGCCGCTATAAACAAAAGAAGGGCGACAATTTTGCAAAAAAACCCAAATTTCTTACTTTTTGCTAAAATACAAATCCAAAAAAAAAATATAAAAAAACATTTTTTTTCACCGTTTTTGGCCGATTTATATTCTTCCTCATATTTGCGATAAAAAAAATCGCAATCGGCGTTTATTGATTGGTTTGCGCAAAAGTGGCCGCGTTTACGGATGATGAGAATTAATTTTTGGGGTTTTTATTTTTTTTTTATTTTTTACTAAAAATGGCGGCGATCTGCGATTTTTTGCGGTACTGCGATATTTCAGCGGACATGT
Source organism: Glandirana rugosa (assembly GCA_018402905.1). NCBI lineage: Eukaryota > Metazoa > Chordata > Amphibia > Anura > Ranidae > Glandirana > Glandirana rugosa. The sequence continues at coordinate 124,725 of BLSH010123622.1, read as the reverse complement.
CGGACCATTTTGACACTTTTTTGGGACCATTGGCATTTATACAGCGATCAGTGCTATAAAAATGCACTGATTACTGTGTAAATGCCATTGGCAGTGAAGGGGTTAACCTTCAGGGGGTGCGCTAAGGGTTAACTATGTTCCCTGGGCGTGTTCTAACTGTATGGGGGATGCCCTAACAGGGGAAGGGAAGTTATCACAGCCTTCACGTAAAGGAAGGCTGTGATCACAGCCCTTCCCCCTCACACAGAGCGGAGGTCCGTGTTTACATACACGGACCTCCGCTCACTCGCTCCGGGGGGGCCATCGCGGGTAGCCGGCGGCAATCGAAGCCGCCGCACCCGCTCCCTGGCCCTCCCCGAACACAGTGAGCGCGCGGACGCGCCTCCGGCGGCGCGCGCGCGCTCACAGTGCGCGTTATCGCAGCCGCCGTCGTCTGACGGCGATTTGCGATAACGAACCACCTTGTCGCCGTCAACCTGCGGTTGGCGGTCGGCAAGTGGTTAATGAGATAGGTAGTGTGTTCTTGTGTTGGCAACATCTTTACTGCACTTATCTCCTTGATCCCCCTTGTTCTTCGTTATTTCCAGTCCATCATTCAACAGCTCTTTTACATTCTCACCTGTGTCATGTTTCCAGTAAATCCATTACTATTTAAGTGTGTTTGCATTTGGCTCATGCTTGGAATCTACAGTAACTCACAAAAGTGAGTACACCCCTCACATTTTTGTAAATATTTTATTCTATCTTTTCATGTGACAACACTGAAGAAATTACACTTTCCTACAATATAAAGTAGTGAGTGTACAGCTTGTATAACAGTGTAAATTTCCTGTCCCCTCAAAAAAACTCAACACACAGCCATTAATGTCTAAACCGCTGGCAACAAAAGTGAGTACACCCCTAAGTGAAATGGTCCAAATTGGTCCCAAAGTGTCAATATTTTGTGTGGCCCCCATTATTTTCCAGCAGTGCCTTAACCCTCTTGGGTATGGAGTTCACCAGAGCTTTACAGGTTGCCACTGGAGTCCTCTTCCACTCCTCCATGATGACATAACAGATGCTCAATAGGGTTTAGGTCTGGAGACATGCTTGGCCAGTCCATCAGCTTTACACTCAGCTTCTTTAGCAAGACAGTGGTCGTCTTGGAGGTGTGTTTGGGGTCGTTATCATGTTGGAATACTCCCCTGTGGCCTAGTTTCCAAAGGGCGGGGATCATGCTCTGTTTCAGTATATCACAGTGCATGTTGGCATTCATGGTTCCCTCAATGAACTGTAGCTCCCCAGTGCCAGTAGCACTTATGCAGCCCCAGGCCAAGACACTCTCACCACCATGCTTGACTGTAGGCAAGACCCACTTATCTTTGTACTCCTCACCTGGTTGCCACCACACATGCTGGACACTATCTGAACCAAATAAGTTTATCTTGGTCTCATTAGACCACAGGACATGGTTCTAGTAATCCATGTCTTTAGTCTGCTTGTCTTCAGCAAACTGTTTGCTGGCTTTCGTTTGCATCATCTGTCAAAAAGGCTTCCTTCTGGGATGACAGCCATGCAGACCAATTTGATGCAGTGTGCGGCGTATGATCTGAGCACTGACAGGCTGACCCCCCACCCCTTCAACCTCTGCAGCAATGCTGGCAGCACTCATACGTCTATTTCCCAAAGACAACCTATGGATATGATGCTGAGCATGTGTAATCTACTTCTTTGGTCGACCATGGCGAGGCCTGTTCTGAGTGGAACCTGTCCTGTTAAACCACTGTATGGTCTTGGCCACCATGCTGCCATCTTTATGTAGGCCAACAATTCATTTTTCCAGATCTTCAGAGAGTTCTTTGTCATAAGGTGCCATGTTGAACTTCCAGTGACCAGTATGAGAGAGTGAGAGGGATAACACAAAATTTAACACACCTGCTCCCCATTCACACCTGAAACCTTTTAATACTAATGAGTCACATGACACCGGGGAGGGAAAATGGCTAATTGTGCCCAATTTGGACCTTTTCACTTAGGGGTGTACTCACTTTTGTTGCCAGCAGTTTAGACATTAATGGCTGTGTGCTGAGTTATTTTAAGAGGACAGCAAATTTACACTGTTATACAAGCTGTACACTCACTACTTTACATTGTAGCAAAGGGTAATTTCTTCAGTGTTGCCACATGAAAAGATAGAATAAAATATTTACAAAAATGTGAGGGGTGTACTCACTTTTGTGAGATACTGTATTTATCTGATTTTTGACTAATTACTATGTCCTTAGCTCATGATTTGCGATTCATGTGTCTTGGCTTGCGTGTCCTGCTTCTCAATTCAGTACGTTATCAGCTCTTTATGGTGTATCTGCCACTGCACCCCTGCTCTGCTACAGCTTTTTCTATTAACCCTTGGTGTTCTTTTCTTGCCTAGCTTAACTGTGTATTTTACTGGCACATCCTTATTTGTCAGTCTTTGTTTTTGCTGTTTGTCTCTGTTTTGTTACTATCAAGGGCCAGCAGCCCAACTCTACCATCAGGAGCTCTGGCAGTGTCCAGGCATTCTGAGGTCCCAGTCTCTTACAAAAAGCCTGCACCAAAAGATGGCACAACATCCTCTAGTTGCTTGTTCCTTCAGTTTTTTGTTATGTATCACAATTGCTTAGAGATTGTTTCACCTTCAGCACCTTTACATATTATTCCTTTGACTTACAGTGACAAATATGTCCTCTCTTGATGTGTTATTTTAACAGTGTAAAACTTAAAACCCTTACCCTTATAAACCTTATAAACATGGAAGAATATACAAACTGGATCTAAGTAGTGTCCCTGGGGGGAACTTAATCCATGGCTATTTTTTATTTGTACTCGGAGTCTTCAGAATGAAATGGTGAGACATAACTAGAAGTGACAGAGACCTGAGGTGTGCCGTGGCCATGAAGGTCAGTATGCCTTAAAGGGGGCATTCCTAGTATAGTTTGTAATAAGAATTATTGAAATTAAGGGCTAGGGAGGGTGGGAGAAGCGCTCCCAGGAAGCCGTGCTTTAGGTAGGAGGAGGCTGGGTTATATGTGCCCCAGACTCCTCCTACAAATACAGGCAGGCCTGCGGCCAGCCTTAACATTTGTACTCGGAGTCTTCAGAATGAAATGGTGAGACATAACTAGAAGTGACAGAGACCTGAGGTGTGCCGTGGTCATGAAGGTCAGTATGCCTTAAAGGGGGCAAAAAGACACGGATAGGATTAGGTGACAAAATTGTTTATTGTGGCAAGACAGAAGCTAATCAACCAACAGAGCAAAAGCACTGGACATCTCAGAAAAGGGTTCGGGAATGTATCTGACGTAACAAAACGACTTCCATCTGCCTAATTTGCGGATTACGTGTGCGGGGACCCCTTGCTGGGAGGCAGCCGAGGCTGCACCAATTCTGAAGGAGTGACCTGAATACTGTTTGGGGTTTGCTCCCAGTCTAGATAGCAAAATACGTACATGTTTGATGAATTGGCTAGTAGTAAGAGGGTTATCGGGGAAACGGCAGTAGAATTCCGTCGCCAACCTTTCCCTTAAGTAGAACCAATAGGGCTTCCAGCACCTTGACCGGACACCAGGCTGTGTTGGTTTCAAAATACCTAACGTCCGAGCCTCTACCTGTTTGGCTATTCTTACACGTATCTAAGTGTAACCTGAAGTGACCCTGGTGTCTGGTGAGATGTTTTAATAAAATAGGCCGGGACCGAGGACCTGACATGGAAAACTCGCTCGGCCTCAGGAACCCGTAGAACGCCAGATATATAGCTGATTTGATGATCAAGCTGGCATGTCCGCCGAATGGTGCCGCAGAGAGCATGTCAGACATATCACGAAACAGCTGCCCTGTGACCGGGCGTCGGCTAACTGTGGTAGGTGGGCAATTCTTTTGTAAACCCTTAAAAATAGCCTTAATGGGGTGAGCAGAAAATAAAGAGGGATCGTTAGGGTGCTGCATGGACCTAAAATGCTGGATCCCTGCCACATAAGTTTTGATGGTGGTCAGTGTTAGCTTCAGGTTAAAGTGGCAAAAGGAGATGAAGGCCAACACACATTCCACGCTGAACCGGTCTGCGTGGGGAAATTGCCCTAAGAAGGAGAGGAACGCTTGCCAAGCTGAGTCGTACGCTTTCCTGGTATTAGCTGCTAAAGAGGAGGTGATCAGCTCCCTGGCCCCTGCCTGCAAGACGCTTAATCCATCCGGAGTGTTGAGTAACAAGGGCATGGTGTAGCCTGAAGGTCTGCCTCCGGAACCTGTCGAAAAAATAAAGTATAATTAAAACGTGACAAAGCGTCGGCTGCCACGTTCCCTGAACCTTCGATGAAACAGCAAACAATGTGGAATTTCCCATGCAGGGAGAGCCAGGTTAGCTTTCTTAGAAAGGCCATGATAGCCAGTGATTTGGACCTACCCTTGTTCACAATTTCGACTGCTGCCGCGTTATCTGACACGAACCTGACTGTCTGGCCACCCCACAGGTGACCCCAGACCTGAGCCGCTGCCACAAGAGGATAGATCTCAAACAAGGCAGAGGTCTTGTAAAAACCAGGTATGGATTTCACTTCATCCGGCCATTGCCCTGCCAGCCAGTGATTACCGAAAATGGCCGCGAAACCTCTGGATGCGGCTGCATCGGAAACCACTGTGGGTGATGAATCGGAAATGGCGGGGATGAACATGGAAACACCGTTCCACTGACGTAAAAAACAGTCCCACATGTTGAGGTCCGCTAGTGCGGCAGCATCCAGTTTGATGCAGGCATCAGAGTCCCCTGCTAGAGGGAGGAGAGACAACAGTCTGGACACAAAGGACCTGCCCTGGGGGATTATCCTCATCGCATGGTTCATCATGCCCAAGAGAGACTGTAATTCCCTCCTGGTACATACCTGCGATCTTGCACACGAATGGATGCGTTCCTGGATCCTCACTAATTTGTCGGAAGACTGGCCTGCATGGACTGGGAATCTAACCTGATGCCCAAGAAATTTAAGGTTTTGTCTGGGCCCTCGATCTTTTTTGCAGCTAAAGGCACATTGAGAGCCGCAAAGACGGTAACCAATTTCCCAAGATCAGAAGGAGTTCTATGGACCGCTTCGATTAGCAAGAAGTCATCCAGATAGTGGATAACCTCCCGGCAACCTTCTCGGTGCACCAAAATCCAAATGAGAGCTTGGGCAAAAGTGTTGAAGAGCCACGGGCTGCTCTTGGACCCGAAAGTAAGTTTTGTGGCGAAATAATATTGATCCCGCCTCTTGATTCCATGCTATTGCCACAAGGAGGGAAGAATCGGCAATAGCTTGAAAGCATCAGAAATATCAGCTTTTGACAGCCAGGCCCCGACCCCCAACCTGATGATACTTTGTATAGCTTGATCTACAGAAGCATATTTCAAGGAAAACTCCTCGGACGGGATCAATGAATTAAGGCTAGGTACCTGTGAGGAATGAGGCGCTGACAAATCATAGATCAAACGTAATTTATTGTTGAATTTGCCAACCGCTATCCCGATAGGGCTAACCCTCCAGCTATCAAATGGCGGCTCGGAGAATGGGCCTATTACGAACCCCTTCTCTAACTCGGTCTGTAGTAAAGTGTCCACCGCTGCCCAGTTGTCCACTGCGGACAGCGAGTTGGGACACTCAAAAGTCACCTGCGGGAGGGCAATGAAACCAGTATGGAATCCTGACGAAAATCCTGAAACCAGAAACTCCCTGACTGTGGATGAAGGGTGTTCCGCTGCCAGCAAAGGAACATTAACCCGGCTTAGTCAGGGCCTGTTTGTGTATTTCAGGGAGCACGTCGTTTTAGGATGAGCCCTGAAACAAACGAAACAGATATGTAATAACCTGCACTGATTGTAGTTGCAGGACCCCAAATTGTAGTTGTTACAGATCTGGGACTTGCCAAGATGATGTATAGGCCGGCCCAACTTGTCTACTTGAGATACACTGCTGGAGCTGGGAACGCCGCTAACACCTGGCCGGGGAATCCCAGGCAGGGCAGGGAGATCCGTGTTTGGGCACCATGAGGTCGTATGGGAAGAAGATTGACAATTTGCGCATACCGGGGCCCTAAGACCGGCAAAATGCCTGCAGAAGAGCTCAGTATCAATGTTCCCCCAGAAAACCATTACTTGATGTTGGAGCAGCACCGCCGCTGCCTTGGCTGAAAAAGAACGGTGGTAATCGTATAAACTAGTACCACCGTACTTGTGGCCTAAATCCACTATGGCGTACAAATACAGGTCCAGCTCTTCCCTGCGCCCTGGCTGTACTGAACATATGATGTCTCTGTACATGCTGAACGCTAGGACGAACTCTGGAATGGATAATTTGCGACTAAGCCTCTGATCCCTGGTTTTAACAACGACCGACACGTCCCCGCAAGCGTAGGAGCGATTGTCGGCAACATCGTGCGCTGCGATCAGTAGGGATGCTAGGTTGACGTCTTTCCCCTCTAAAATATCTCTCCTGATGTTAGCGGGGACAAAATGGGCCGGAATGACAGAGGGTGTGACTGAACCAATACCTGCCATAGGGGAAACCAGCGTGGGTACAGCCGGAGCTCCGGGCCCCGCCGGGGGCCCAGATGGGGCTTGAACCTCTGGTGATAGGGGTGATCTGGCTTCCAATGCCTCCACCCTGGCCCTCAGATCCTGCCCTGATGTGACCAAGGAAGTTAGCGTAGCTTGAATGTCAGCGAGCGAATTAGCAACTGCACGAAGAGTCACTTGCTCGGCATTAGAAATGGAAGTCCGAGGAAATAACAATCTGAATAACTCGGCCTTTCGGGCAGAAGCCGGGTAAGAAATGCCCCTGAGCTGGAGTTCCGCGATTAACTTCGGAATAGTCCATGATCTTAAGGAAGGGGAGCCTCCATGTTCGGAGCTTCTGGCTGGGGATGGGGGGTTGGACGGGAATTCCCTTATATCTTCTGCTTGAGACATGACCTGTATAATCAAGAAAACTACATGAGAGGTGACAACAAGGTAAGCGAGAAGGATGCCAATGTGGAGTCATTAGTGAGTGGCCCGAGCAAGATCGAACTGTGCTATCCATTGTCATTGTACGTCATGCAAAGGTGGACCGTGCAACCCTACTGTGCGGATACGTGAAGCGATGACGTGACGGCCCCTGCCCACGCATGGGAACCTGACCGTGATTGTTCCGAATGTGCTAGAGACTCCGGCATCCCTTGACCTGGTGATATTAGACCGGGGTGACCAACCGTGCTGACCATAACCACCCCCCTTCCTGTGAACAGGCGAGTGACCTGTGAGCTAGCATCCCTGCCCAGTGTTTACCAATCCCCTGCTGACCCTGTACTACTTACCGAACTGCAGACTGAAATCCGCGACTTGGCTGGACACTTGAGCTTGGCACTAAGAAAGGAATAAACGTAACTAGAACATTATCGGAGGCCTTGGCTGACCCCTCAATGCAAATTACTGATTTCCCCCTGACTCTGTAGAGCTTGTATGGACTAACACACCTGCTACTGCTGCTGCGCCGAGTGGACGGATGGAAGCCGATCTATATACACATATATATATATATATATATATATTTATATATTTTTATTTTTTTTTTGGCCTGGACTATGAATCTGCAGCCGATTTGTGAAATTAACATGCCGTGAATGGCCTCGGATGACTACCGAGTCTACCTGTGCGACCCTGGGAGTGGAACGGAGCTTCCGATTTATCTGGCCAGAATTGTGAACCATGAAGAAAGGTGCGCAACTAACGTGGTGCTCCGCTCCTTCCTCCGTGGCCCCAATGATGGCGGAAGGAGAGTTGACTGGCGCCTGAAAATGATATGTGGCCGATACCGAGAAGGAAGCGACGTCTGGAATACTTGAGAGACGTGCCGCGCCTAACTCCGTGGCCCCTGATTGGCGGAAGGAGCCCGACCTGCCACTAACTGACCAAGACAACCAAGCCCCTTACAGTGGAAAAAAAAAAAATGATGAATACAAACACAACCACCCTCTCCTTCCTCCGTGGCCCCATATGGGCGGAAGGAGGGTCACCTGTGGTGACCTACTACCAGTAGTTGATGAAATGACAAGTACACATAGATTGCGTGTGACATGCTGCTCCTTCCTCCGTGGCCCCGTGTGGGCGGAAGGAGCACCATTTGGTTCGCTAACAGAACTGATGAAATGAAGAGTACATGCGACTTAACACGTGGCATGCTGCTCCTTCCTCCGTGGCCCTGTGTGGGCGGAAGGAGCTCCATCTGTAACAACAACCAGGAAGGTTTGAGAAATGCCGAGTACCTAGAAATACGTAAGAAATGTTTCTCCTTCCTCCGTGGCCCCGTGTGGGCGGAAGGAGCACTATGTAAAATATTTTACCAGAATGCCTGAAAAGAAACGTGAACACTTAGACGTATGACATGCAGCTCCTTCCTCCGTGGCCCGTGTGGGCGGAAGGAGCTCCATCTGTAACAACCAGGAAGGTTTGAGAAATACGTAAGAAATGTTTCTCCTTCCTCCTTGGCCCCGTGTGGGCGGAAGGAGTTAAATGAGAAAATGAGTGACGTATTTACTCCTTCCTCCGTGGCCCCCAGGGGCGGAAGGAGTGTTAATGCAAAAAGGGTGATATGTTTACTCCTTCCTCCGTGGCCCCGAAAGGGCGGAAGGAGTGCACGAACCGAATGAGTGACATGCATGTCCTTCCTCCGAGGCCCTGTGGGCGGAAGGCAAGCCACCTAGTGTATGACCTCCTGAGAAATAGAAGTTTGGCAGCCAAATCAGACTTGACTGGCGGTGAGCAAAATTCTGCCATGGCCGAACAACCCCCTCTTTTTTTTTTTTTTTTGATAAAATTACCCTGCTCCTTCCCCCGTGGCCCATGAGGGCGGAAGGAGCAGCTACCATAGGTAAGAAACTCAACGTATGAAAAAGTCAAATTATGTAACCCTCTACAGACCCCTGACATGGAAAAAGGAGAAGAGAGAGAGAGAAAACAAAACAAAAAAAAAAAAACATTTATTTTTTGAATCTTACCTTAGAGCAGAGCTGGCTTCTTACAGCGACCGACCACACCGAGCGACCACAAGAATATTCTGACAGGAGGTCAACCAGCTAGAAAGGCTCTAATCTGGCAGCAGCATAAAACTTTACCTATAAAGAACGTCTACTTAAATATCTGCCTGCTAACATGATCCACTAAACAGGACATGAACCATTCCTTACTGCCCACCTCCCTTTCCCCTGCCGATCCTAAAATGACCACCCTTGCGGCTGAGGCATAGGGGAAGCCGACCCTGCTGTTGCCGTGGTAGCTCCTCTACCTTCTGTGTGACCTGCCGCCCAGCCGACTACAGAAGAGCAGAGACCGGAATGCAAGGTGGTGTGAGAAGAAGGCATCCCCCTCCCCGGTTAGTAATGGCTATGTGGGGCAAGGATCTCTGACGAATGTATCCAATGTGCCTATGAGATGCGGGGAATGATCCATGCATGCCCACGAGCTATGAAGGGCGAAGGAGCCCCCCCCCCAGCCGCTTACTTACCCCGCCCGAACGAAACCAGGAGCACCAGAATAGCTTACTACACGCGGCGAGACCCGGCAGACGGTGACCGGAAATGATGTCACACTGAAGCGCTCCCAGGAAGCCGTGCTTTAGGTAGGAGGAGGCTGGGTTATATGTGCCCCAGACTCCTCCTACAAATACAGGCAGGCCTGCGGCCAGCCTTAACATTTGTTTAGTTATGCCACAATATGTTCTAGCACTTTACAAAACTCTTGAGTATGCCACCTAGTTCTGGTCACCAGTCCTCAGGGTGGATGTGCTGGAACTGGAGAAAGTCAAGAGAAGGACATTAAAGCTTATAAGGGGACTGGAGGACATCAGTTATGAGGAACGACTACAGGCATAGAACGTATTCACACTTATGAAGGAGATATAATAGTAATATACAAATACTGTATCTCAATGGTGATTCTAGCATAGGGAGAAAACTATTCAGTCTAAGGCTGCTTACAAGGACACATGGCCACTCAAGTTAGACAAAAGTGGTTTAATCTTAAACTGCGTAAGGGATTCTTTGTTGTCAGAGCAGTAAGGTTGTGGAATCCCTTCCACAGTTTGTGGCGTCTGCAGGGAGTATTGATCATTTAAAAAACTCTTAGATAGGCATCTTATCGAATGCAATATACAGGGATATGGGAAATGGTACTGAAATAAACAAAGAGACACATCCACACCCACACATTGAAATGGATGGACTGGTATCTTTATTCAAACTTACCAACTATGTAACTACATTATACAACAATATAAAAATAGATAATGACATTTAGAAAATGGCAGACTCCTAAAATGAGTAGAAATTGTGACAGATAAGTTCCCTGTCATGGTGTGAAAAGGCAGTCTGGAAAAGATTTTGTAGAGAACTGGCACATTGATGGTGCAGATGTGTGCTGAGTTTTTAGGGTAATCAGATCTAGGGTTCTGGGCTCCAACCTCCTGAGAAGTCCATGTGTGGCTGTAAGGGAGCAGTCTGGTGCACATGTCTGCATGGTCCTGTCTGGGACAGGACAGAGATAGGCAGGAGCCTGATAGACAGAGCAGCAGGGAGCTGCAAGAAAGAGACAGAGAGCTGACAGAGGTACAGCATTTGTGCACAGGCACTGGGATTTTGTGTTAGATGGCCAGAAAGACCATGTTGCCTGAGAAACGGTGCTGGTAAAGAGAACCAGAAGGGCTAAACATTGTTGTATTTTGTGTTCATGGTGGAAACCCCAGCAAGGGATACTGACTGATGTGAACTTTTTCCTTTGTGTTTAGTGTTGAGCGAACCCGGACTGTAACGTTCGGGTCCGTACCGAACTTTAGGGTGTCCGTGGCACGGACCCGGACCCGGACATTTCAAAAATCGTTCGGGTTCGGTCCGGGGTTCTGCTATTTTACTCCACGTGTTGAGAAGCTGCAGGGCAGCCAATCAACAAGCGTTTCACTGGTTTGCCCTTAGAAGCCATCACAGCCATGCCTACTAATGGCATGGCTGTGATTGGCCGGTGCATCATGTGACCCAGCCTCTTTATAAGCTGGAGTCACAGTGCTGCAGTCACATGCTCCTTGGGTTAGTATAGGGAAAGGTAGCTGACGGCGTGAGGGACAGATTTTAGCCATTTTAAGACCTGATCCTGCATCCTGAGATAGATTACTTTACTACTGCTGTCTGTGCTGTTGCTCTGAGGACAGATAGCAGAAATTAGAGATTTCACATAC
>BLSH010123622.1:59378-73602 GCA_018402905.1 Glandirana rugosa | reverse complement strand
TTTGTCTTTAGTCCAATGACAACTCAAATAAACTCCTACGAAGAGTTTACTTACGGAGCCATTGTTCATGTGTCCGACACACGTTTGACCCTTGAATCTATGGTAACAACATAAGATCAACTGACAACAAGTCGCATAACAAGACATTGACAGTATGTGATATATTGTATATACTGTATATTGTACGTACCATGGTCTCACCGTAGAACTCTTATGGAGAGATTGACTTTTGATGTAAACATTGTCAGCTAACAATTCCATTTTTTCAAACATTGGTAACAGTTGTTTTCGGGTTTATTTTCCGTCGTCGTCTCTGCCTATTTGTCCTGAGAGGTATTACGGAATTCTGGTTCCTTCTTTCCAGACATTGATCACAACTCGCTTAGGCCTGACATTGCAAGCCCAGGCATGGCTTGAAAGCCCACAGGCACCGTGCCTGGGCCTGGGCCTGTAAAGTGACCGAACCCGAACGATTTTTGAAATGTCCGGGTCCGGGTCCGTGCCACGGACACCCGAAAGTTCGGTACGGACCCGAACGTTACAGTCCGGATTCGCTCAACACTAGTTACAGACCTTTCTTCCTTGGTCTTAAGGCATTATGGAGAGTCCTGTTTATCCGTCTCTGCTGCTGCCTTTTATTTGGGCTTTTGTTGACAATGGTTACAAACTTTTTTACCTTAACAATCGACTGTTACAAATGTAGTTTTCAGTTAGAGAGGTATTCTCAAGATGCCACTCTGGTACCATGCATGTTATATGTCATATATGTTATATAGTGTATGACAGTTACAGAACAATACGCTGAACAACAGTCAACTAGAATACAACAATGGTATCTAAGTTCCCAGTTTGCACACAGCCTGTGTACTTGTTACCGAGGCATTCATTTGAGAAGCATCCTCAAATAAACTCAACAGTAACCTGATTTCTGTTTCTATCTAAACAGGTTGTTTTTAAAACCAACTACTAAACAGATTCTTCCATGTGTGTAGTCTAAGAAATAAAATAATAAAATAGACATATCAAAAGCATCACAGGACCATAGTGCTGCAAGGCAGTCATACAAACGACCATGCCGCAGTCCCTTTCTACTATGTATATTTTTCTTCTTTGCTTGATGGAGATTTACATAACTGATTATTTATATTTCAAAGTTTGGAACTTATTAAAGTTTATTAGTTACATTCTGTAAATACACATGTAATACAAGGTGAAGTGATCCGCTCTATATTTACATATTTATGAGCAACACGATCTGAGTATGACTTTGAATTCTTAGTTGTCAACCATAAAGAAAGGCAGAAGCCAGCAGATGAAAGGAACATATCCTTTGAAGGTAAAATAGCTTGTCATGAAAGTTCACAGAGGAGCTCTGAGGTTTGTTTATTCCCTGTTGACTTAAGCACATTTTAATGTAAACATGTTAATGACAAATATAAATAAATGAACATAGCCCTATAGTAAGCTAATCTAACAAAAAGTATAAGACTTTCTCTTAACGCCATTTTAACTGCTTAGCATTATGCGCTGTTGTCATCCAAGTGTCTGTAATAAGCAGCGCAGTATATACACTCAAGTAATTGGACCCAATCTATCCCACTCTCTTATCTAAATGACATGCATATTATCACCTAGAACTAGAATGATGTTACTGAGAAAATGAGTTAACCTTCTGACTGTCTGGAAAGACCCTGGACCCTTTGAAGTTCAGAAAATGGATAATATACTGAATGCCAGTGCTTTTGGGCTAAACTAGAGGACCCTTTATGGGGATAAAAATTCCTTTTTTGTTTTTGAAAAATGACTCCAGTGATAGTACTCACACACAAACAGGTAATTCTTAATCACAATCTGATGCCAAATATCATTACCAGACAATTTTTTAATTCAATCCGTTTTTATTGAGTTATTATAGCATAAAAAGTTACAAGAAAGAAAATATAACAGTAGAGTTGATTGTAAAGTACAATATGGCAAAATGAAAGGGATACAGCACTGGGTGGTGTCTATCCAAAGTAAAAAGATTTTGTCATCAGAGATTTTGGCTCCTCAGTTGCTAGCGAAGTGGGAGGACAGGGGAGTTTCTGCTAAAGAGCCTCCATCGACACCCCTAATGGGCACAAACTGTGTCGAGCGAAGTCAACCTCCGCAGAGATCTCCCTAGGTATGTTAGAAAGGAGGAGGACCGAGTCTTGAGCTTACCGGGAGGAAATCCCCTGCAACAAACCTTGGAGGCTAACGAGTAAGCATCATCCCCGTGGGGGGATGTGTAGTGGGGCTAGGTAAACCTTCACCCGGCATCGGGTGTACATAGAAAAAACTAAACCTTGTACTTGTGCGAATAAAGAAAGAAGAAAGTAGAGAAAGAAAGGAAAAAAGTGTAGGGGAGAAGAGGAAAGCCAAGCACCAGAGGAGCAAGAAAAGAGCTGTTACTTGCCGCCTCCCGGGATCAGGGAGCTTCCCATGTGAGTGGCCCAGGGTTCCTAGGTCGCTTCAAATTTGGAAGTAGAATTGAGGATGCGACTAACTAATTTTTCTTGCATCATGATCTAGGAGATCTTGCATGTAGCTGCGCGAAACGAGACTTTTGATTTTCTCTAGGCTTTGGCGATTGTCATTCTTGGCGCCCAGGAAGATAAAATGGATTCGTTTGTGGGAAGTTTTAGAAGAGTTGGGGATGTCCGCATTAAGCAGGGCGATGGTTGGGGATCTGGGTATGAGGTTGCCTGTCACTTTATGGATTAAGCTAAAAATTTTAAACCAGAATTTCCTAATTCTCGGGCATTCCCACCAGACGTGTGCCATAGAGCCCCACAGGTGACAACCCCTAAAGCATTGTAAAGTCAGCTGTAAGAAAGCAGTTGGAGAGTCTGAGTGGTGTCATGTACCATCCGGTAGACACTTTAAGGCTCGCTTCGATTAAGGAAGCATTGTCTATCCCCTTATAGGCTCTCTGGCAGACCTGTCCAAATCCCAATGGAATCGTAAGTCATTTTCCCAAGCTTTCATGTAAGGGAGTTTGTTAGTTGGTCTTGCTAGTGAGCGATAGATGATGGAGATGCCTCCGCTCCGGGCCCCAGGTTGGCCGCACCATTGTTCATACAGGGTGATTGTGGGGGGGTTTGGTTTGGAAGTCCAGTGTAAGAGAAGGAAGTGCCTGATCTGATGAAACCTGAACCTCTTAGCTGCTGGGGGATCCAGAGTACTCACACAGTGGCCCAACGTTAGTGGGCCTCTAGGGGTAAAGAAATGTCTGATGCGGTACAGTCCTTTGTCTGTCCACCATTTGAGTGCTTTTATGTTTAGTCCCGGAGGAAAGTCTGGGATGTGGAATAGGTGCTCGAGAGGGTGGGTTTCGGAAATGAGGGACTGGGCTTTTCAAGTGATGTCCTAGGTAGCTAGTTCTTGGGAGAGTACTGGGGAGAGGATGGGGGGCCTTGTCGCTGAGGTACCCAGAGCAGAAAATCTAGGGTGTATGCCATAGTTGCCTGTCTTTCTATTTGAATCCAGTTTGGCCTCTCTGAAGTGGTGTACACCGCCGAGATCTGGGCCAGTCTGGCTGCCTGATAGTACCAGTGGAGGTTCGGGAGACCCAAGCCTCCCTCTGGTTTTAATTGGCACAGGCTTTTATAGGATAATATGAAACTATTCTTTCCCCAAACAAATTTTGTAATCTTTCCTTGGAATATCTTAAGGTGTTCTTTATTAATGCGTATCGGTAGAGATCGGAAAAGGTAAAGGATTCGGGGGAGGAGGGTCATCAGGCCAGACAATTTATCTCTTGTTAACCCTTTGGCACTGGCACCTCCCGGCCCTGTAAGGGTTTCAGATGGCGGGGTCTATGATCATGTGATCAGAGTGATTGGCTGTCATGGTGGTCATATGATTGAAAAGCTTGCGTATGCATACAGCAATCAGGAGCTTTCCATAAGCCCCCGGCTCTTGGCAGAGCTGGTTTTGCAATGTTGCGTGCAAATATGCGGCTGCTTGGCACCAAGGCCCACCTGCCGAAAGACCATAAGGTTAAACAGTGCAGTACATTCCAAGTTCACCCTCTGCAGGACACTGTAGAGAGCTCTTACAGAATTTACCACCTGCAAAGTTTGTCCGGTGTACAGTACTGTACTTGGCTCAAATCAACCTTCTACCTCCCTGCACACACTACTTGTGCGTGTTCCAAGCTGTGCTCTGAATAGAAACATAGAAGAGTGAGGCAGAAAAAAGACCAAGTGGCCCTTCGAGTCTGCTCCTTTTTTTGTCTTTTGATAAAAATACAGCTGCTTACAAGTCAGCGCTGTCACAAGCATTTAAAGGGGCAAACGCCCACTGGCGTTCCCTGTCAGAGGCTGAGATTCCAAACAGATTTCCAACAGGTGTCTTTCCCTAGTGTTTAACTCCACTGATGATCCCCCTGATATAAAGAAAAATCTTTATATCTTTAAAACACGTTTGGAGGAGGGTGGGAGCTAAGCATGTTGGACTGGTGTGGGACACTGCAACAACTAAGCAAATAACCCAGTTTGTCAAGTCTTGGTAAACAAAATGGTAATGTGACTAAACATAATAATTATGTAAATACAGGTAAAAAGTAAAAGAGAAATGATAAGTCATTAGTAAGGGCCGTGAATAAAGGAAAATTATTGTTTGAGCAATAAACACTTTAGTGACAAATTAGTGTTACGCCCCCTAGGCTAGCAGTATGTTAAAGTAGAGCTCCACCCAAAAGGGGAAGTTCTGCTTTAAGGCCTCCTCCCCAGCTCCTGTTTGTGAAATGGAGCTTTTGGGGAGGAGGGGGAAACAGGTACCCAATTTTGACAGGTACTCGCTCCAACTTCCGTTTCGATTGCCTTAGGTGATGGGAAGCTGAATTCTCCTTCCCCCCTTCTTCCCAAAGTCTTCTAGGACACATGACAGGTCCCAGAAGACATCAGGACCAGTCACAGAGTGCAGTGCAGATCATGTATGCCTCACCTGGCTGAGAAGCTGCAAGCTGTCACAGCCGGGTGCCCATAGCGAAGATGCCGGTGAGAGAGGACACGACTGGGCTGAGCACACCTCTGGATCGTGGGACAGGTGAGTAGCTGCTGACTTTTAATTTTCACTTCAGAGACTGGAGCTCCGCTTTAAGTATGAATCCAAAAAAGACTATTGTCATGAAACCATAGTAAACACTCTGTCATGTAACCTAAGCAAACGTTCATGTCTTATCTGTTGCCTACCTTGCTGCATGTGTCCAGTTAAAGGCCGGGCCTCCCTCACCTGTGAGCTTTTGTAGGCCCTCCTCTGCTGGCCGCCGCCCCAGGCCTTAATTGGTAACAGGATATATACCTGGCAGTGTAAGGCCTCATTGCTGTTCAACGTTTGTCCGTGTTTGGCTTGTGTGTGATTGTCTCCCCTGGTTTCTCTGTAGTCTTATACGTGTACTGATTCTTGGCTTGTCTGACTATTCCTTCCTGCCTGATACCTCGACCTTTGGCTTGTCTTCGGTTTCTCCTGTCTTCTGGTTGTCCTGACCCTTCGCTATTCTTCTGACTATTCTCTCTGTTCCTGTGCTGCTGCTTCCCCTCTCTCACCTGGGGCCAGCCGAGCGCGAGCTAGGGGACACACAGGGGGGTCCTCAACCTGGATCTAGTTGCAGCCAAATCCATCCTCATTTCTAGAGACTCTGGTGAACACCCACTGGCTCTTAGACTCCACGCCTTGGGGAAACCGATGCACTAGCTCCCTGAGTTTCAGTGTCCGTGCTCTAGGGAGCCTTCTTCCCGTATCACCCGGTACTACTTAGCAGCAGTTAGCCATAGGTCCACAACCTTGCATGCACTTCGCAACCTTAGCATGCGCTTCGCACTTCTGCGGTGCGATTCACACTCCTGCGGTGCGCATCCGTCACCTGACCTCAGGTGCCGTGACAGTTTGATCAGCCATGGACCTGGCTGATGTGCCACTACCTGCAGATAATCTGCTGCAGGGCATACTCTGCAGACTCGAGATCCAGGAATCGAATCAGACCCAGATGATGCGATTTCTCAAGGATTTGGCCTCCCGCTTTGAACAACTTCAGGCCTCCTTAGGAACCCCTGTGCAACAATCCCAACCACCACCGGCGGCCAAAACTATTCCGGCCACAGCCGCAGCCACAAACTCCTTGCATTTACCGGCTTCGTCCCAGTACTCTGGGGACTTCAAGGCCTGCAGGGGGTTCCTTAGCCAGTGCACCATTCATTTTGAGCTCCAGCCCCAAAACTTCCTGTCCGATCGGGCCAAGGTAGCCTATATTATATCTCTCCTGTCTGGCAAGGAGTTAGCCTGGGCCGCCCCCTTCTGGGATAATCATGATCCAGTGGTTTCTAGCTTGTCTAGCTTCTTGAAACTCTTTCAGAATATCTTTGAGGAACCAGGTCATGTCTCCTCAGTGGCCAGCGCCCTTTTACGTCTCTGTCAAGAGTCCGCTTCTGTAGGACAATATGCGCTTCATTTTCGTACATTGTCTGCTGAGCTGAGCTGGAATAATGAAGCCTTAGTGGCAACCTTTTAACATAACCTTTCTGATAAAGTAAAGGATGAATTAGCAGGGAGAACCATTCCCGCTGATCTGGACGGGGTCATCTCTTTGTGTAACCAGATCGACATCCATTTTCAGGAGAGGTCCCTAGAAAGAAAATACCAGCACTTCCCAGCCCTTAGGCAGTCTGAGCTCCCCTCTCTACATATCGAGGAGCATCCTCTGCCAGCTGAGGAACCCATGCAGCTGGGACAGACCAGGCTATCTTCAAAAGAACGTGCTAGGCGCAGAACTTGTGCCTCTATTGTGGGGGCAAAGGTCATTTTCGTGATACTTGTTCACTTCGCCTGGGAAAACGCTCAGGTCCAATACATCTGGAAGGTGGAGTATTGGATCCAGAAGTATCACCTTCACCTCCTCATCTTCTTGTTTGGGTGTCCCTCCATGTTGGCGCTTCCTCTCATCCAATCGTGGCATATCTGGATTCCGGGGCTGCTGGCAATTTCATGGACTGGAGAACTGCATCTTTGTTGGGACTTACCCTTTCGCCCCTTGCCACACCAGTGACGGTATCGGTGATTGATGGCACTGTTCTCCCAGGGGGCCCTATCCACTTCCAGACCCTCCCCGTTAAGATGTCTGTAGGGACACTCCACCAGGAGTGGATGTCCTCCTTTGTTTTGCCTAAGGTCTCAGCCCCCATTGTACTGGGCCTTCCTTGGTTACGGCTCCATTCTCCACACGTGGACTGGACTTCTGGGCAAATCGTGGCTTGGGGTCCCTCCTGTTCCTTTTCTTGTCTACTCAAGGTTGCCCCAAAAGTTGAACTTCCTGTTGCCACCACCTCTGTATCTCCTGTTCTTCCCAATGTGTGTAGCAAATTCTGGGATGTGCCCAGCAACAGTCAGGTTGATACGCTTTCTAGGTCATTTGGCACTCTGGATGAGCAGTCCACCTGTGAACATGAGCCTATCCATCTGACCTCATGCGTCCTTGCCCATTCTACCACCCTGGAGTCGAAAACTCCTCCGGGCAACACCTTCGTCCCCACTGAGCTAAGAGCTAAGATTTTTTGTTGGGATTCCAAAAGGGCTTGTCATGTTTGTACCCGGTCTGACTCCTCCATGCAAGCTTGTGCTGGTCTTCGCATTGCCTTGCCCACTTCTAAGAAACCGTCCTCAAGAGCTCCTCTTGTCCTCCCCCTACCTCTGTTCTGATCCCTGAGGATTATCAGAAGTACAAGACTAGCCACATTCTGGATTCTCGCCTCTGTAAAGGCATTCTTCAGTACCTCGTGCATTGGAGAGGGTTTAGTCCTGATGAGAGGTTGTGGATTCCTGCATCCGAGGTATTTGCGCCTCATCTTGTGGAAAGGTTTCATTTGAGGTTTCCCTCCAGGCCTGGACCCAAGTGGGGGAGGGGGAGGTCTCATACAATTCACACTCCTGCGGTGCGCATCCGTCACCTGACCTCAGGTGCCGTGACAACTCTCTTTTTCGCAGAAATCTATCTCTAACATCACCCCAATGGGGTTTGGTGATGTGATTTATTACCATATTCAGCAGTTCATGTATTTAGTGCTGCGTTTCCACAGATTGCACAGCAACCACTTTATCGCTATTAATAGTTTTATTGAGACTGTGAAGGTTGAAGGCCACATGTATGTCACTGCAGATTTTCTGGAACATTTAATGGGCCTAAGGTTTTGCCAATGTACACTAAGGAATAGGGGCAGTTTCTTAAAGTTGATGTAATCACTCCATATACCCAGTGAAGTGAACAGCTTCAGATGATACACAGGGATGAAACAAATCTTTCTACATAAGTTTTACATGCATATCTGCTGTCTTCACCTTTATATACTGTTTAGAAATTGCACATTGTGTTAGAATTTTCACTTCCTTGTTCATCTGTAGGAGTGGATTATTGCTAGACACTGTCAGACAGCTGATTGGAACGAAAGGCACACACCCCCTCCCCACACATGCAGAGGTTGCCTGTGAATAGTTTAGCCGTGTGCTAATCTATTTATGGCAACCTTCCGTGACACACACTTCAGGCTCCTATCTCAGAGAGCTTGTCAAAAGTTATCAGGCTGATAACAGTAGACAGAGCAGGACAAAGCTATGCTTTGAAGAGAGATAAAAAACACTGCAGATAGATGTGCCCAGCTCAAATTTCATGAATCGGGTTTACATCCACTTTAAATATATGCAGAATATACTATTGCAATAGAATGCTTATTGATTAAATGTTTTCATTCTGTGTGTGAATGTTTGAAGAATAGTCCATTATCACACTTCAGATGTTAGAATTATAACACCTGTAGCACCCTTTTTGCTCTGAAATTTTAAAAACATTTTTTGGTATTTCTCTCTGTGGTCCACCCTAATAAAGAAGTGATGTACTGTACATTTTCTTCTATATCTGTAGGTGTCTAAAGGAAGTTTCCCAATCCCTGGGCGTATTTGTTTATCACCTTCCAAGATGTAGCCATTTAGGCTGGTGATTTTTTTAGTGTGTTCTGAGAGGAATTTGTAAGGTTGTAGTCTCTTGTGATAGAGTATGCATGTTGAACAAGATTGACCCCTATCATTACCATCAGAAAAGTGTAAAGGATACCTTTTTTTCAGAGAGCATATCCCTCATGAGTTCAATTTGAGTGTTCCTCTCATCCATATCACAACAAATTTTAAAGATAGAGAAATACTGGAGAATGGGGAGGTTCTACCTCAAATGCTTGGGTTGAGTGCTTGAAAGATAGAGAATGGTGTGTCTATCTGTATGTTTGAAATAAAGATTTGTAGAAATCTTATGACTTTCATGGATGGATCCAGATACATTAATAGAATTGAAACTTCTAGGGAAACTGGATTGACCCGAATGCTAAAACATAGAGGATTCAAAAAATGAATGAACACGTCAAATCCAGTGGAGTAACCCCTCCAAATGAAAAAGAAAATGAATGTACTGGTACCAAGCTTGTACATGGTCCTGGTACATAGGTGAAGAGAAAAATGTGTTTGTCTTCTAATAATCCAACTAAAAGTATGGCAAAGACTGGGGCCATGAAGCTTCCTATTGCTGTGGTCAATATTGGTTTGTAGATAGATGTTCCAAATCTGAGTATGTTTTAGGATGCGGTTCAAGCCATGGGCATTGTGGTAGGCTGCCCAGTCAAAAAATATTTGAAATCAGTACCTTCTCCTTGGTTGGAAATATTGGTGTATAAGGAACTGATGCTCGTGATAGTCAAAACTTAAGCAAAAAGTAGTTCTGTCCCATATAATTTGTATAGGAAGTCATTGGTGTCATTGGTGGCTCGCATATACAAGGGTAAGGTGATGATAAATGGTTGACTTTGAGAGTCCAGGATTTTGGCAAGTGAATGGGTAATGTTTCCCAAACCTTGAGTGAGATCAGGGCATTTCTCTGCATTCAAGTTGGAATATGACCTCCTATGATCAGCTCTTTGTAAAGTGTTCTTAGTGAATGAGAGAAATGGTCTTCTTTTTATCAATAATACTTTAATAATGGCTTCAGTTAGACTTTAACTTTTTTGTGTGTCCAACCCCCTTTCAAAACATCATGTAATTCTACAACTCTACCTTAATTTTATGAAAGAACAAGGCCATTTGTATGGGCATCTCTTGGAACAAGACTTGATGTAATGACAAGCTGATCATTGCAAAGGCTTATAAACACTAAGAAAAATACATGCATAAAACACTCGCAGTACTGGTGCTCTAAAAAAATTTCCTTTATTGTCACATGCCTATCCATTCGATACTCCATTCAATACTCTGGAAGCTGAAGAAATGGTTCTCATAGTCCCCCTTCATACTTGTTCTCTCTTGCTGGTGCTGCCTGCCCCTTACTCGATATAGCATGGCCCTATCTAAAAACCTCAATTCTCCACAGGCATATATTTCACCACTGGCAAAAAAACTCTGCTTTAAGAGTTAGAAATACTTATATTATCGTTGTATTTCCTAGTTTTCTTTACAATACTGGAATTTATAATGACTTTTACCCCTTCTCTTATGATCATCTTGCACTTTACAACTGACTAGACATGTGCAATTTGTTTCATTCAAAATTCTTTTTTGTCAAAATGCTGAATATTCATTCATTCAGAAACATCCGAATAACGAAAAACCGTTTCACAAATTTTTCCGAAAACAAATATTTGAAAAGAATTAAAATCGAAAAGAACGAAAATCCAAAATTCAAAAATCCGGGAAAAAAAGAAAATACGAAAAAACTAAAATCCTAAATTCGAAAATCAGAAAATTCTAAATAACACAAAAACCAAAAATAAGAACGAAAATTTGAAAGAACAAAAATCCAAAAGGAAAAATTCAAAAAACCTAAAGAACAAATAACATTCGGGTAATTTCTATTATAATTAAATTATTACGTTTCATTTTTTTATTAACCATACCCATTATTATATATTTTTTATTACTATTATTATTAATAATAATAATAAAACCTATAATAATAGTTATAAACTATTAAATGAGTTAGCTATTGGAATTTCCTTTCAAATTTGTCTGCCTGTTAGTGAACGTAACAAATATGAATTTATCTGAATTTACGAATTTTCAAAATAACGAATATCGAATCTATATGAATAAAACAAACCGAATTCGAATTCTTCTGAATTCCCGATAATAATGAATACCGCATCTATACAAACGGCACAAACCAAATTTGAATGTTTCCAAATTCACAAATTACCAAAAATAATGAATACTGTATCTATACGAATGGAACAAATCAAATTAAATTTTATCGATATTCACGATAATAACGAATACCACATCTATACAAATGGAACAAACCAAATTTGAATGTTTCCGAATTTTATTTCTAAATAATGAATTTCGATCATAATGAAAAATCTGAAAAACAAAATAAATGAAAAAAAAAATGAAAAAACTAAAACGGAAAAAAACAAAACCCCCACCCCCCAAAAGAAAAAACACATTTTTCGCTCGTGCATATGTCTACAACTGACCTAGTGTGTTATTTCTTCAATAGTCATGTCATTCATGGGTTCAGCGTTGATACTGTAATCCTTAAAGTAATAGTAAGGACTTTTTTAAAAAAATAATAATACTTGCCTGCTCTGTGCAGTGGATTTGCACAGAGCAGCCCTAATCCTCCTCTGCTCTAGTCATTCACAGGCACTCCTGGCCCCTCCGTCCAGCCGAGTACCCCCAGAGCAAGCAGCTTGCTATGGGGTCACCCAAACAGGCTCACTCCCAAGCCGCTGTGCTCTGCATGTCCATTCACACACAGAGCTGTGGCTTGGTCTAATGACTGTAGAAAAAAATGTCTGCAGCTGAAAACAGCAGCTGTAAAAACGTCAAAAAACATCCTGTGTGCATGAGGCCTAATAGTCAGAAGACAGAGTCTTAATTATAATGCAAGGTAGTGTGTTTTTCTTGCATCTCATTACCTTTAAAAATTCCAGTACCATTACCTGTACATCAAGTGCCAAAGAACCTTTTCTCTGTCACTAGTCACTTTCTGTTACTGGAATCCTACTTTGCAATTAGTGAATGCACTTTTCCTAAGCTCCTGTATTCTGATGTGTTATTCCATTGTTCAGTAGTAATGTGTATTCCTTTATATTCTAGAAGATGTAGTTTAGTCACAGCTGCACTTATTACAGTACAAAATCTTTCAAGCCTTTAGTTGCATAAGCAATCTCTTTAATAGATGTGCCAGTTGTCAAGTTGTTTTTTTATACACTTTAATATAAACACTCCTTTATCTAGCCCAGGGAATGGAGATCACAACCTTCATGCTAAAGGTGAATCATTACCGTTACCATCTCTTACATATGTGATTATCTTATCTGTGACAGCTCACACTGATACAGAGACTGCAGGGAAATTAATATCAACACCAAATCACAGCCGAGAGCAGAGGTTTTCAAAACATTGTGTCTAATGGCAAATTCTCCTCATATTTATTCAGATGAAAACATCAGTCTGCATCAAGTGTGGTATTTAGTTGCTATGCACGTTGTGTCTGCAGGGTATGTTTGGCTTTTAAAAATTATGTTAGGATAGATAGGATAGACATAAGTAAACTGCCATGTCTGCTGCTTGTTTTTAAAGGTGAAAGCTCCGGGACCAACATCCCTATCCTTGCTATGCTAGTTAATGAGTTCCTAAATAACCATGCAAAAAGAGTTTTTAGAACGCCTGGCCTGCATGCTTGTTTCAGGTCAGTGGCTTACTAAGAAAGGAAACAAACATAAGTATTACAGGCTTGGAAATGGTGTGTTGGTAAACTCAGCAAGGACAACTTCCTTATTTATACCTTGACACGTTCCCTGTAAAGTGGATGTAAACCCACCACTCACCCAGTGTAAACAAATGGTACAGTATTAATGTATATATACATGCCAGCCTCCTGCATGTATCCACCTACAATAACATCATTTATGAGGTTTGGTACCACTCTGACCTCCTTTCTAACTGTGCCATACACTGTGGTGATTGTCACTAGCACCAATGGGCACTCCTTGGTGTCACTATGTATGTGTACCACTCTCAGGGTTCTTGTTACAGGGCCCACCTCTGCAACTACCCTATTATGAACAAGTGTTACCATGGTCCCAGGATCCAGCAGCACTTACGTGTGAAGTTGATTCACCCAGAGGTTACATTCAAACTGCCCCTCGGTCAGATCCAGGTGGTCAACACAGACCCTCAGGGCATAGAAGAATATACTCCTTACAGTTCCATACCCCATGAGATCCTCCTGTAGGAGACATTGAGCCTGAGCATGGCCCAGGAATGACACTACCACCACTGCATGTTCCCACTCCTTCATGCTAGAGCAGATCTTTGAAACAATGGGATATCTACTTGGTTCCCAGTTACAATAGATCATGTATTTGAGAATGTGATGACTGACCAACATGATACCTCCGCCAATGCATCCAGTGCACCAGGACAGCCAAAGTTACCCCAAGGTGGGCTAAAAGCTCCCCTTTAAATTTTGTATAGTCCGGGGTGTCAGCCACCAGTAGGTCATAGTAAGCCTTCTGCGGTTCCCCTGATAGGAATAAGGAGATAGGCTAGTCCACCGGTCCTGACTCTTCAAGTGCAGTTTCTCCAGAGCTTAATAAATGAGCAGAAGCTCTGCTGACTTCCATCAACCAATCATGTGCAAGCAAAAATGCTGATTTTTATTATTTTTCTTGCATGTGATTGGGTATTCTTTTCAAAGTGAAGCTTTACCTCATTTACTAAGCCTTGGAACATCTGCACTTGCAGAGTGCAACTGCACTTTGCAAAGTGCACAGTCTAGTTGCTTTTAGTAAAGCAATCCCACAGTCAGCACAGGGAAGAGCTCCACGTGTGACATCATCACTGCTTTCAGGCAATAATGTAATATGAGACATTCAGTCCCTAGAAATTGAATATAAACTAATGAAGCATCTCGGGGTCAAGAAGGAATTCAAGAGATCGTAGAAAGCTTTGGCAAATCAACCCGTGTCTCCTGAAACTCCTCTTTTGCGACCGTGTGGCACACAGGAGTACATATTCACAGGGCATAGTGAAACTGTGTTACTGAATTAAAGGAAACACATTTGTGGGATTCTTCACAAAGTACAATATTTCACATAAGTGAGTACACCCCTCACATTTTTGTAAATATTTTATTATATCTTTGACACGACTGACACCCTAACGA
>BLSH010123622.1:35690-55978 GCA_018402905.1 Glandirana rugosa | reverse complement strand
TACAAAATTTTTAGCTTGTTAACAAACAGAAAAAGTTAGAAGAAATTTATAGACGTAAATCTCGGCCAAGTGTGACGGCTCTGAACAGTCCGCTGAACTCAGCGGACTGTTCAGCGGAGGTACGTTACCTTGGTAAGATTATCCTCACTAAGTTCAGCGAGGCTGAATCTTTTTCAAAGGACATGATGAAAACCCTGCTGAAGTCCGCTGAACGTAACTGAAGATGTCCCACCCGGTAAATATACCTATGTGGAATTATTTTACCCTTACCAACCACTATAATTGAAGGACAAACACCGTGTAATCATATACACTCCCCCCATAGAAAAGTTCTACCCACCACTGGTACCACCGGTAAAAATTCCCATTTTATTAAGGTGTATCCATATAAATGGCCCACCCTGTAGAAGTCAATGCAAGTCGCCTGAAGTCGTCCCAAAAGTAGTACAGGAAACTTTTTCTAAGTCGGAGCGACTTGAATCACTCCTATTAGAATGGTTCCATTGCATGGAGGCGACTTGTCAGGCGACTCAAGTCGCCTGACAAGTCTCGGCAGTGTGAACCGGCTCTAAATGCAGATATTTAAAGAAGATTGAAAAAGACAAACAATTGTTCGATTTTTAAAACATGCCATAGAGATGCACATGCAAAGTGCTTCAGAGCCCCTTTTAACACTAAAGAAAGAGAAGCCACAAAACAAAAAATACCATAAATGAATGCATCAATATCAATTTTGATTTAATCAAATGACTGGCAATGACAATCCACTGCTCTGCTCTGCTGCCCACCAACAATTCACTATCTTCTTGACTAATGCATTAAATATGAACATAGAAGGAGGCCAGACTCCACTGTAAAAGCACCTTTTGGCTGAATAAACTTTACTTTGGCTTTTGAAATGCAGTGCAGCTTCCTCCTATCTTTATATTTGAAGTGTTATAGAACTTGTTGGACTGTTCAAAAAGCTGTGTCAGAACTGTCTTTACCCCTCCAGCTTTCCTCAAGCTTTTCAGTAGAAGCAAACTGACCCATGTTAGGCCTATGGGCATACAGATGTAAATGGACTTGCGTCTGTTTACATGGTTTTACCTCTAATCCATCAGTTTAGGTCTGAAAAATGATAAAGGGGACAACTTTTTTTTTGTTTCAGAACTAGATAGACTTGGAGTTAATCAAATGTAATTGGATGCATGTCTATTTATACCCGCATGCCTGCAGGCTGACATTGAGCTTCTGATCCACCCAAAAAATTGTCAGGAAAATCTGATAGGACCGTTCTTGTGAAATGAACATACATGAAATTCAGTTGTTTTTATATTTGGCACATATTAAGAACATTGTTTATTTATTCTGCAAACGTTTTGTGGCGTCTGTAAGCCCAACATTCTTTTACCAAAGAGTGTATGTAATTATTTTAATCTGTTGCGCACAATAAAAAATGAATTGCTAATAAGATAAAAGTAAGTATCTGCTACTTCATTCTTCCCCACAGATTGAAAGCCTACAGCATTTATTAAACCACCTGTAAGGAAATACGTTTCTGAAACATAATATTTTATTTTTCAACTCCATTGCCGATTTAAAATGTAACTGCTGGACATCTTTAGAACTGACAGAACCATATCAGAACTGTTGGTTTGTATCCAACAAAGGCTCTGTTGTCTATTTCAAAATATGGACAGGGGAATTTATCACAGATGTTGAGGAATAGATGGCAGGTTTTTGCATCAAATACAGAAAGCAAAGACCGGTTTATACATGTAATATACATTGTAATATTTAAAACATAAAATATACTGGTTAAACAAAGGCATACTTGTATAAGATTATTTTGTTTGAAATTGCCCTACAAAAAACAATTTTTTTACAGATTTTACTTACTTTTTTATCTTATCTTTTTCTTAATTTAGGCTTAAAATTATAAGTAAATTAGGTAATTGTGTTTTTAGCTATTAGGGAAGGCAACGTCAGATAACTGCGCCGACTGAGAACTAACACCCTAAAACAAACAGCATGCTTTGGGTCACTTTACATGGAAGTCTATATGCTCTTACCCCATAAAAAAATGGAAGCAACTCCATCCTCCTCCCTAAACTGTGTAGGAAGTTCTAGCAAAGCCAAAAGGCATATAGACTACATACTACACAGAACTCCTCCTACCTTGAATCAGATAACTATGACCAGAGGCATACATTCCCTTAGCTTCCCAAGAGCACAGAAAGTTGATAATCTGCAAAAACATGAATCTACTGGTTCTTGGACTGAAAACACTCAGAAACCAGCCATTGGAATCTCAGTTACTTCAATAGTGGTCAGTAATGGTAGACAGTCTTTTTAGAGGTTTCATCCACTTTTAGGCCTCACGCATATGTAGTCTGGGGTGTATGTTGTAAACTCTGGGTGTATTCACTGCCTGGAAGATGCAGCTGCTGCGCACTGCCCATATAAATCAATTACAGGAAGTGGCTATACACAGGGATACACTGGTACTTGTGTAACCACATGCATGTGTTTGGACATACAACCCTGGATGCAGACTGTATATGTCAAGGGTTGTACATTCATATGTATGTGTGTGGTTATGCAAAAGCACCAATGTATACCCAGGTACAGCCACCCATAGAAATCAAAGATATGATACTGCTGAACATGGTTATATGCAGCAGGTATACACTAAAATTTTACAGCATATGGCAATGCACTGTACAACTGTGCAGAACAGATCAACATAACGTATTACCAACACGTAAAACAGATCCCACCAACAGTTTTAATGGTATCACATTATATAGAAAATGGTGGAAGGTCACCTTAAACTGTTCTTCTTGTAAACTGTTTTTTTTTTTGTGCAAATACTGATTTAAAATTTTTGGATTTCCCATGACTTGTATGAGATGTATGGAGCAGGCAGCTAGCTCAATACAATAGAGGAAACTCCTGATGATTGCAACAGTTATTCACCTGCTTCACAAGATTGTGTAGATTATTTAGTTCTTTTATCTTCCCCTCAGCCAGGAGCCAGGAGTGGCTCCTGGACTCAAAAGTGATTTTGATCAATGTAAGTAACAAGTGGTTCCTAAAATTTGAAGACATATCTCAGCTGGGTACCCATCAAGCAAAAATTTCTACAGGTGACCGGATGCTTGCTTATGTTAAAATCTTTTACTAATGGTGACAAGATGTCAGTAAATAGATCAAATAAACTTGTATCTCAATTCTTTAGTAAAATGCATACAAGTTTCATTTGATTTATTATGAAATTATTTGGAGGTGTTTGATTTGTGTACTTTGTTTGTAAATAATTATGAATTTATATAATTTAATATCATAGCAAATTTTATCTATATGCTGGTTTTCTGTGTGTGTGTGTATGTGGTGGGGGGGGGGGGGTATTTTATGGGGATGTACCTTGTTTTTTAAACTTTGTGTTCTTTTGTACAAAAAAAAAAATTGATATGGAGAGTGAGAAGCAGTTTCTTGAATTATTTTAACTACAAGTGTATGGAGTATTTACATTTTATAGGTTGTAGACTCTGTAATACAGGGTGTGTTTTCAAGTTAATTCTTCAAATTGTTAGAGTACAAAAGACTCCAAACCAATATTTTTGGACCTGGTAGCCAGTTTTCAATCATTCGAGTCTGACATTTTGACAAGCCCAAGGAGTGAGTTTGCAATAACTATTGGAGTCTTTGGTTAGTTCAATTTTTCTTGCTGGAGAGGTGACTGACTACCAGTGTCAGATGGGTGGAGTGTCTTGCAATCTAGAAGTAGTGGCTAAATACAGTATTTAAGGTAGGCACTGAATGTCGTGTGTGTTGCCTTGTTGTTGTTTGAAAGTATTGTATGCTGTATGTGTAAGTGGCTGTACCTACCTGCATCTTTGCATTATTGGCCAAAATCCAGTTAAATTAGCTAGAAGATGACTGCTGATCTATGACACCAATAGTGAAAAATAAACTGTGTTTATGCTATATTATTAAAATTGTACCCATATTAGTGAATATATTGTATATAATTTTCATAATGATTTTGTTTTGTTACAGCTAGGTCTCCTAAGGCTGAAACCTGCAACGCTACAGATATTTGTCATCATTCTTATGAAATACCTACATATTATTCACTAGACTGTCTGTCTAAACTCAAAAAATGTCAAGAAAAGGAATATTGTTGCTAAAATTGCTGTGATTGTCTAATTTTACATGAACTGTATAACTATATGTTATCAAATTTCTGGCTTCCAATAAAAATAATTTTAATAAAAGTTAATCTTCCTGATTAATTATATGCTTCTGGGTTTATTAAAGGTGAGTTATTTCTAGCAGCTTAGCTCTGTTATATCTCACCACAGGGTTTCAGTGGAAATTAAAAAAGAAGTCCTGGAGTTATACTTCAGCTTTAGGACCAATAAAAACATACGACCAAAACTAATTTCTGCATGTGTGAATGAATGCTTGTGATCTAAGATCCTATCTAACTAATCGTACAATGACCTTCAAAGAATATGGTGCAATCCTTCTTTACCCAGTATTTTGAACATACAAATCAAGTTTGTTTGCCCCTGATCCTCTAAGCTGCACCACAAAATGAGCACCTCAAACGTGTTTTTAGAAATTAACTATAAATAATAAAGGTAGCCTATTAACCACTTCAGCCCCGGAAGGATTTACCCACTTCCTAACCAGGCCATTTTTTACGATACGGAACTGCATCACTTTAACTGACAATTGCACAGTCGTGCGACGCTGTACCCAGACAAAATTGACGTCCTTTTTTCCCACAAATAGAGCTTTCTTTTGGTAGTTTTTGATCACCTCTTTGGGCTATAAACAAAAAAAGAGTGACAATTTAAAAAAAAAAACAACATTTTTTTTTTACTTTCTGCAATAATACATATCCAAAAAAAAGAATATAAAAAAATGTATTCATCAGTTTAGGCCGATATATATTCTTCTGCATATTTTTGGTAAAAAGAAAAATCACAATAGGTGTATATTGATTGGTTTTCACATCTACAAACTATGGGATAGATTTAGGGGCTTTTATTTTTTTATTGTTTTTACCGGTAATGGTAGTGATCTGCGAATTTTAGAGGGGCTGCGACATTGCGGCGGACAAGTCTGACCCCAAATGACACTTTTGGGGACCAGTGACATTATTATATTGATCAGTGCTATAAAAACACACTGATCAATGTATAAATGACACTGGCAGGGAAGAGGTTAACACTAGGGGCGATCAAGGGGTTAACTGTGTTCCCTGGGTGTGTTCTAACTGTAGGGGGGATGGGCTGCCTGGAACACCACAGAGATCGTTGTTCCCGATGACTGGGAACAGCAGATCTCTGAGATGCCCCCTGTCAGAACGGAGATCCGCCTTGTTTACAAAGGCAGATCCCCATTCTGCCTCTGAATACCATGATAGTGGGTCGCAGGAGGACATCTAGTCTGCTGGATCCGCAGGTGCACTCCCACTATATCACATGCATGAATCAAGGTACACCTATGGCGATTCAGGTTATCCAGCCACCTTGCCACAGTACAACTGCGGCAGGTGGTTGGGAAGTGGTTATAGTCTATGGGACCCAAACTTGAAAAATCAAAAGTGCCCATTTTGAAGGCTTATATGCAAGTTATTTGCCATACATTATTAATCTATTATTATAAATCTATTATAAAATTTTGCAAATAAGTAGAGGCCCAACATGCAGGGAGCACCGTCAGCCATTCTAGAAGCATAAATGACACATCTAATTTTCTGATGACGTATTGCACTTTTGAAGGTCCTGGAGCACCAGAACAGTGGAATTACCCACAAACTGACCCAATTTTGGAAAGCAAACACCCCAACATATATTCTATGAGGCATGGGCTTCAGATAGGTACTCAGGTACTCTGATGGGCTGCAGACAGGTACTCGGGTACTCTGATGGGTTGGAGAAAGGTACTCAGGTAATCTGATGAGCTGCAGATAGGAACTCTAGTACTGTGATGGGCTGAGGATAGGTACTTGGGTACTCTGATGGGCTGCAGATAGGTACTCGGGTACTCTGATGGACTGCAGATATGTACTCGGGTACACTGATGGGTTGGAGACAGGTAATCATGTAATCTGATGAGCTGCAGATAGGTACTTGGGTACTCAGATGGGCTGCAGATCAGTACTGAGGTACTCTAATGGGATGCAGATAGGTACTTGGGTACTCCAATGGGCAGGAGACAGGTACTCGGGTACTCTTATGCGTTGGAGATAGGTACTTGGGTACTCTGGGCTGGAGACAGGTACTCGGGTACTCTGATGGTCTGCAGATAGGTACTTGGGTACTCTGGGCTGGAGATAGGTACTTGTGTACTCTGGGCCAGAGATAGGTACTTGTACTTGGGTACTCTGATGAGCTGGAGACAGATACTCGGGTACTCTAATGGGCTGCAGATAGATCCTCAGGTACTCTGGTGGGCTGAAGATAGGTACTCGGATACTCTAGGCTGGAGACAGGTACTCTGATGAGCTGGAGACAGATACTTGGGTACTTTAATGGGCTGCAGATAGATACTCAGGTACTCTGGTGGGCTGAAGATAGGTACTCGGATACTCTAGGCTGGAGACAGGTACTCGGGTACTCTGATGGCCTGCAGATAGGTACCAGGTACTATGGGCTGGGGACAGGTACTTGGGTACTCTAATGGTCTGCAGATAGGTTCTTGGGTACTCTGGGCTGGTGACAGGTACTCTGATGGCAGGCTGGTGACAGTTATGCGGGTACTCTGAGGGGTTGTGACAGGTACTCAAGTACTCTGATGGGCTGGTGACAAGTACTCAGGTACTCTGGGCTGGAGAAGGTATTTGGGTACTTTGATGGTCTGCAAACAGGTACTCAGAGCTAGTGACAGGTACACGGGTACTCTGATGAGCAGGTGACAGGTACTTGGGTATTCTGATGGGCTGATGACAGGTACTTGGGTACTTTGATGGGCTGGTGACAGGTACTCGGGTACTCTGATGGGCTGGTGACAGGTACTCTGATGGGCTGGTGACAGGTCCTCTTTATTACTGGGAGCAATCAGTGTGATATGGTGTATACTGTGAGCTGAACCCAGTAACAGCTAGTTACCGTGGTTTGTTTACATTCTGTGATTGGACACAGCCAGTCACATGGGGAAGAGCCAATTTCATTGGCTCTTTACCCCGATCAGGGATGGTCTGTGTCAGAGTGACAGGCCTCTTTCCCGATTGCCACTCTGCGCACCCCTGGGGGGCATGCATGAGCGGCATGCACGAGGGCAGTGCTTGTGACCGGCTGTGATTGGACATATCTGGTCATGTGGTAAAGAGCCATTTTTATTGGTTTTTTACACTGATTGGGGATGGGCTGTGTCCCGAGGGACAAGCCTCATCCCCGATTTCTGCACTGTGCACCCCCAGGGGTGAACTGCACAAGAGCGGCGAGAGTGGGCGGATGTCATATGATGTACCCCTGGAGGGAGGAGATGTTTCTGCCGGTGTCATTTGACTATGGAGTGGTATGGAAGTGGTTAAAGGAGCAGTGATTTTAATGATGCTTAACCGTTTCCACACCGCGCATAGTATATTTACTGCGGCAGTGTGGATGCATCCCGCGAATCGCCGCGAATAAACGGCGATTTGCGGAGTGGCCGCTAGGGGGCGCATGCGCGCCAACGGTGGGGTGCGCGAGTGCCCGCTGTACTCCAGAGGAGTGTGCCCACGGCTTGGGTGGACCCGATGTCCTCCGGCGAGCCGCGATGAGCGGCCACAGCAAAAGGACGGGGAACCGCCGATGTAAACACGGCGGTTCCCCGCTCTGTCAGTGGGGGCATAGGAGATCTACTGATCCCTGTCACTGGGATCAGTTAGATCTCTTATGCCCATAACAGCCCAACCCCCCACAGTTAGAACATGCCTAGGGAACTCAGTTAACCCCTAGATCTCCCCCTGCAGGTTAACCCCTTCACTGCCAATGAGATTTATTCGGTAATCAGTGGATATTTAAATTTCTGATTGCTGTATAAATGTCTTTGATCCCAAAAAAGTGTCAAAATGGTCCGACATGTCCGCTGCAATATCGCAGTACTGCTAAAAATCGCAGATCACCGCCATTATTAGTAAAAAATAAAACGCCGATTGTGATTTTTTTTTCCAAAAATATGAGGAAGAATGAAGAATATAAATTGGCCAAAACCGATGAAAAAAAATGTTTTTTTGTATTTTTTTTTTTGGATTTGTATTTTAGCAAAAAGTAAGAAAAAGTTTTTTTTAAAAAAAATTGTCACTCTTTTTTTGTTTATAGCGGCGATCAGAAATGATGCAGAGGTGATCAAATACCACCAAAAGAAAGCTCTATTTGTGGAAAAAAAGTACGCAAATTTTGTTTGGGTACAACGTCGCACGACCGCGCAATTGTCAGTTAAAGCGACGCAGTACCAAATCTCAAAAAGTGCTCTGGTCCTAATGTGGGAAATCCTTCCGGGGCTGAAGTGGTTAACCACTTGACCACTGGGCACTTAAACCCCCTTAACCACCTCATATCCAGGCCTGTTTCTTGGACTTGGTGTTTACAAGTTAAAACCATTTTTTTGCTATAAAATTGCTTAAAACCCCCAAACATTATATATATATTTTCTAACACCCTCGAGAATAAAATGGCAGGCGTTGCAAAACTTTATGTCACACCGTATTTGGGCAGCGGTCTTACAAGCGCGTTCTTTTAAAAAAAAAATCACTTTTTTGAGTGAAAAAATAAGACAACAGTAAAGTTGGCTGAATTTTTCCCATATTGTGAAAGATAATGTTACGCCGAGTAGATTAATACTCAACAGGTCATTCTTCAAAATTGCGGCCATTCACGGAATGGCGACATGCTTTGCAAACTAAAAATCTCCATTGGCGACGTTTAAAAATTTCTACAGGTCACATGTTTTGAGTAACAGAGGAGGTCTAGAGCTAGAATTATTGCTCTCGCTCTAACGATTGGGACAATACCTCACATGTGTGGTTTATTTTTTAATTTTACACTGTTCTTTAAAAAAAAAAAGATCACTTTTATTCCTATTAAAAGAAATATAAACATTCCTTGTAATAGAAAAAAGTATGCCAGGACCTCCTAAATATGAGATCTGGGGTCAAAAAGACCTCAGATGTCATATTTACAGTTAAATGCAAAAAAAAAAAAATTAAAAAAATTACAAAAAAAAGTCCCCTTTAAGAGCATTGGGCAGAAGTGGCTTGTGACGCCGCTTCCGCCCTGCAATGTTATGGAGCCGAGTGGGCGGCATCTTCCGCTCACTCGGCTTCCTTTGCAGGGTGGGAATGGACCCGATCATCTCCGCCGCTGCTGACGGTCCGGTAAGTGGCGGAGATGATGAGAAAGTGGCAAGGGCACCTCTCCCGCCACCGATAAAAGTGATCTAGCGGTGAATCTGCTGCTAAGACCACTTTTATCTGAAAGAGAATCGCTGGCGGAAAAAACGGTATCTGAGTGGTGCCTGTAGATGCTGGCACCATTCAGATATCACCGCTCAAATTTGCAACGTCATTTGACGGCGGCGTTCAGACGTGAGGTGGTTAATAACCAGACCAATTTTCAGCTTTCAGTGCTCTTACATTTTGAATGACAATTACTCAGTCATGATACACTGTACCCAAATTAAATTTTTGTACTTTTTTCACACAAATAGAGCTTTCTTTTGGTGGTATTTAATCACCACGGGGTTTTTTATTTTTCGCACTATAAATGAAAAAAGACCGAAAATGTTCTAAAAAAATGCATTTTCCTTCATTTCTGTTATAAAATTTTGCAAATTAGTAATTTTTCTTCCTAACCTTTGGTCAAAATTTATACTGCTACATATCTTTGGTAAAAATATAACCCAAATTAGTGTATATTATTTGGTCTTTGTGAAAGTAATAGAGTCTTCAAGCTATGGTGCCAATCATTGAAAATTGATCACATCTCATTTCTTGAAACTCTAACAAGCCAAGGAAGTACAAATATCCCCCAAATGACCTTTTTTTGGAAAGTAGACATTCCAAGGTATTTAGTAAGAGGCATGGTGAATTTTTTGAAGTTGTAATTTTTCCCCACAATTCTTTGCAAAATGAAGATTTTTTTTTCACAAAATTGTCATATTAACAGTTATTTCTCACACACAGTATATGCATACCACAGATTACACCCCAAAACACATTCTACTACTCCTCCTGAGTATGGCCATACCACATGTGTGAGTCTTTTACACAGCCTGGCCACATACAGAGGCCCAGCATGCAGGGAGCACCATCAGGCGTTCTAGGGACATAAAATACACATTTAATTTCTTGGTTACCTCTTGCACCTTTGAAGGTCCTGGAGCATCAGTACAATGCAAATGCCCAAAACATTACCCCATTTTGGAAAGTAAACACCCCATCATATATTCTAGTAGGCATAATGAGTCTTTTGAACATGCCATTTTTTTTCCACAAGTTTTTGGAAAATGTGGAAAGAAAATAAAAAAATAAAAATGCATTTTATTTTACACAAGGTTGTCCATTTATACAATATTTCTAACACACAGCATGTACATAGCAAAAATTACACCCCCAAAGTACATTCTGCTACTCGTCCTGAGTATGGTGATACCATATGTGTGAGACTTTTCCACAACCTGGCCACATGCAGAGGCCCAACATGCAGGGAGCACTGTCAGGTGTTCTAGGGGCATACATTTCAGATCTAATTTGACTACCTATTACACTATTGTGAGGCACTGTAGTGGCACTGATGGGCACTGTAGTGGCACTGAAGTGGCACTGATGGGCACTGTTGTAGCATTCATGTGGCACGGATGAGAACTGATGTGGCATGGATGGACCATGGATGAGCATGAATGAGGCATAAATGAGCCATGGATGGGGATGGCAGAGCATGAATGAGCCATGAATGGGGATGGGTGAGCCGTGGATGGGGATGGCTGAGCCATGAATGTTGAGGGATGAGCCATGGATGGATGAACCATGAATGGGGATGGATGAGCATGGATGGGGATGGATGGGAATGGCTGAGTATGGATGGGGATGGCTGAGCATGGATGGGATGGCTGAGCATTGGTGGGGATAGCTGAGCATGGATGTGGGCGCCTGAGCATGGATGGGGATGGCTGACAATGGATGGGGATGGCTGAGCATAGATGGGATTGCTGAGCATGGATGAGATGGCTGAGCATGGATGGCTTAGTATGGGTGGCGGAGGATGGATGGCAGAGGATGGATGGTGAAGGATGGATGGATGGCTGGATGGCTGAGGATGGATGGCTGAGGATGGATGGCAGAGGATGGATGGCTGAGCATGGATGGCAGAGGGTGAATGGCAGAGGATGGAAGGCTGAGGATGGATGGCTGAGGATGGATGGCTAAGGATGGATGACTGAGGATGGATGGTGGAGGATGGATGGCTGAGGATGGATGGCTGAGCATGGATGGATGGAAGAATAAGTGGCACAGAATGGGCAGAGAGAAGAAAGAGTAGAGGGGAGAGATCAGATGCAGCAGCGCTGTGGGCTGGATATGTATCCCCTCTCCTCTCACACTGTACCGGTCGGTACAGAGTGGAGAGATAAGCCGGACATGTGCCGGCTTGTTTACATATGATCGATCCGTCATTTCACGGAGCGATCACCTGGTCAAGGGCCGCTGCCAGCTCAGGACCCGGCGGTCACGGATACTCCTGGATGTGCGCCCCAGGGGGGGAGAGTGATTCTGGGAGGACGTCACTGTAAGTCCTCCGAGAATTAACAAACCATAGCTGTCATTTGACTATAGCGCAGTTGTTAGGTGGTTAAAGTGAAACAATAAAAATGAAAAATTTATTTAACCACTTGCTTACTGGGAACTTAAATCCCCCTCCTGCCCGGACCAATTTTAAGTTTTCAGCGCTGTCACTCTTTGAATGACAATTGCATGGTCGTGCGACGTTGTACCCAAACAAAATGTATGCCCTTTTTTTCCCACAAATATATCTTTCTTTGCTGGTATTTGATCACCTCTGCGGTTTTTATTTTTTGCACTATAAACAAAAAAAGAGTGACGATTTTGAAAGAAAACATTGTTTTTTACTTTTTGTTATAATCCATATAAAAAAATAAAAAATAAAAAAACACATTTATTTCTCAGTTTAGGCTAACATATTCTTCTACATATTTTTGGTAAAAAAAAATATCGCAACAAGCGTATTTTGATTGGGTTGCGCAAAAGTTATAGCGCCTACAAACTATGGAAATTGGTTTATGGTGTTTTTATTTTTTTTATTTTTTTTTTACTGGTAATGGCGGCGATCTGCATTTTTTATCAGGACTGCGATATTGCGGGGGGACATGTCTGACATTTATGACACTTTTTTGGGACCAATGACATTTATACAGCGATCAGATCTAAAAATAGACACTGATTACTGTATAAATGTCATTGGCAGGGAAGGGGTTAACACTAAGGGGACAATCAAGTGGTTAAATGTGTTCCCTGTATGTGTTCTAACTGTGTGGTGGCGGGGCTGACAGGGACATAACAGATCTAACTTATCCCGATAACAGGGATCAGTAGATCTGTCATGCCTCCCTCACAGAGCAGGGAACCACCGTATTTTCATTGGCGGTTCCCCGTTCTGGCTCTCTGTGAAGGGATCGCGGGTCTCTGGTGGACATCGAGTCTGCCCGACCCACGGGCACGCTTACGCAGTGTGCGGCAGCTGCGAGAGCGAGCCTGGAGCATGCAAAGGGGAGGACGTCTATTGACGGCCTCCCGGCAATTCAGATCCGCGCTGTAGCCGTCAATCAACTATAGCACAGATCTGAAGTGGTTACATATAGTGCCTGGGGAATCCCCTTAATCTGCCAGTAAAGTGGCACATCTGTACCATGTATAGAACCTGCTGCAGTAAAACTGACAGTTATACAAAAAAAAATACATTTAAATTGATTTTCCCTGCAAGCTTTCTTTATTTAGTAAACAGCAGCTTGGGGAGCCAGTCTGTACGATGAGGCCACACTTTAGTGCACCCGGAACAAGATTAGAGATCTTGTCTCTTTGGCAGATTTTGGATGGAAATAACAAAGTTTTGTACCAAAGTGAGCAAGCCTTATGCAAAGAAGCCAAATTATAGTACACTCAGGCAAAGATTTACAATTTTTTTGATAAAGTCTGGTGTCTCTTGTGCAGACTTTGGATAGAAGTAATAGGTGCAGAAAAATTGGTCTTTGGGTGTTGGTGGTGCCTTCACACGCCGTAACTCTATAGAGGTAGTCTTAATGAAAGCAAGAATTTGCCTTGCTGTAAAAAATTGAAATTTGATGCCCCTGTCAAAAAGTTGCAGAAAACTTGGTCTATGGGTGTTGGCAGTGCCTTCACCCCATAACCTGCCAGAGGTACTCTTGATGAAAGCAAGAATTGGCCTTGCTGTAAAAAATTGAAATTTGACACCCCTGTCACACAGCTGCAGAAAAATTGGTTGTTGGGTGTTAGTGGTGCCTTCACCCCGTAACCTTCTAGAGTTACTCTTAATGAAAGAAAGTACTGGCCTTGCTGTAAAAAAATTAAATTTGATGCCCCGTTAAAACAGTTGAGGAAATATTAGTATTTGGGTATTGTTGGTGCCTTCACCCATAACCTTCTAGAGGTACTCTTAATGAAATGGGGAAAAACCAAACTGCCCCTGATTCTATCCGTGCGCCATACTCACACATGTACTCATTGACAGCCCTCTGCTGCATGTGCAGCCACTTCAGCATTGCCAAAGTTGAGTCCCACCTGGTGGGCATGACTCAAATCAGACAGCTTATGGGCAGGTGGAAATCCCACTTTCAGCCAACCAAACACTGGTTGTGTATGACAACAAACTATTTTGGCCTGCCTTAGAAGATCATGCAAACCTGGGTACCTGTTTAAGAAACTCTGCACCACCAAACTGAGGACATGTGCCAAGCATGGCACATGTGTCAACTTTCCCGTTCAAAGGGTGGACAGAAGGTTAGTGCTATTATCGCACACCACAATTCCTGGCTCAAGGTTCTGTGGCATGACCCGCCTCTGGGCCTGTCCCTGCAGTGCTGAAAGAATCTCTGCTCCAGTGTGGCTCCTGTCCCCTAGACAAACCAGCTGAAGCAGTGTATGGCATCTTTTATCCTGACTCATTGAATGGCCCCTTGAACGCTTAGGGGTACTGGTGGTTCATAGGACAATTCAGCAGAGGAGGGCATGGAGGAGGAGGGGGTGGAGCTGACAGATCTTGCATCATCGCCACCAGCTGTATGGAGATGTGGCGGCAAAACAAGCTTCAGCACTGAGCCCTGTCCTGCATCCTTCCTAGTTGCAAGCAGAGTTAAGTGTGCTGTGAACAAAATATATCATCCCTGATTATGCTTGCTGGACCACATATCAGCATTATTGTGGACCTTGCTGCTGACTGCCTTGCCCAACAATGCCAAAGCATTGCTTTCCATGTGATGGTAGAGAGCTGGAATGGCCTTATGTGCAAAGAAATAACAACTGGGAACCTGCCATTGTGGTACAGCACATTCTGCAAATTCACATTAGGGGGAAGAATCCACCAGATGTAAAGGCAGGAGTTGTAATTTCAGTAATTTGGACAAACTGGAATTTAGATGCTAAGCATGTGGGTGGCAGGGAGTGTATTTTTTTCGATGCAGCAGCTGGGGACAAAGAAATTTGCCTACTACACCATCATCCCTGTCAATGGAGACTGCTGAGAGGTCTTGAGATATTGTGGGGGTAGACATAAAAGGTGACATGAAAGGTGAGGAGTGAGGAGGGCAATAATTGTGTCCCTTGTGTGTGGCTTTCAGGTGCTCTTGCCAATGGGCTGAGTGGTGGTAGGTTAAATGCCTAATCAAACATGTGGTACCCAAATGACACTGTGTTCAAATAATTCAGTGGACTCCTCCATGCATGATGCTGGGGGTATGACAGGAGTAGCTATGGACAAGGAGGCAGAATAAGCC
The DNA here is from genome assembly GCA_018402905.1 of Glandirana rugosa. Classification (NCBI taxonomy): domain Eukaryota; kingdom Metazoa; phylum Chordata; class Amphibia; order Anura; family Ranidae; genus Glandirana; species Glandirana rugosa. The sequence continues at coordinate 40,975 of BLSH010123622.1, read as the reverse complement.
CCTCTGGCAGCTGTGATGCACTGCACACTATTGTCAGCTTGGGTCATAGAGGATAAGGAGAATGAGGATGGTTTAGTAAACCAGTCCACCACAAATGTGTCCTGCCTGAGGACGGACCAAGTCCACCTTTGCCTGTGGACACAGACGCTATTGGCCCCCTCATAGAGGCATGGGAATGTCTGCCTCTCCTTGTTGGCCTCCCAGACATGATGGGGGGCTTATTACCCAAATTTAATTGGAAACTGGGAAACGTGTGATTGGATGCACTTCATTGAATGAAAAGTGGCATTTGATGCGCTTTAAATTGAGGACTGATGCTGACAGAAGTGTAAAATCTATAAAAATAAAAAAAAAAAGAGGAGACACCAGCGTCTCAGTCAGAAAAACCGCCACTGACAATTTTAAAAAAAAGGAGGTAGACAGGGGACAAAAAAAGGAAACAAAAAAAATAGCAATCAAAAAAAAAAGGTATACAGCACTGTATACAACAATAAATGTTATGTAATGCTGTGTTAAACATTGCACTACACTAACACACTACACTAACACTACCCTATATTGACACACTATACTGACACACCGCATTATACTGACACATTATACTCATGCTACACTATACTGACACACTATACTCACACTATACTAACACTACACTAATATACTACACTCAGAGTCACAATAAGTGAACAGACTAGTAGCAAATTTCCACTCCAACAACACAATACAAAAGCTTCCTATGGAAAGGAACCTTTGTGTGGGGTGGGACCAGGGGCGTTGCAAGGTGGGAAAAAGACCAAAGGCTTCAGCCCGAATTAATGCGTCGCGTGAAGCGTGCCACAGCGAAAAATGGGCATGATTTAAAGGGGCGTGGCTCAAAGGAGTGTGGTTCGAGTCTGAGATGAACAAGAGATGGAGGAAGGAAGAGAGAAAGACATAGGGAGGGAAGGAGAGAGAAGAGAAGGAAGGAAAGAAAGGGGGATGGAGGGACAGCAGGCCCAGATCCTACACCACAATAACAATAGGCGTATTCCAGAAAGTTTAACAATCAGCAGATAAAGGTACCCCAAACACCCGGTGTTAGCGCTTCAATAATCCCAGCACCATGGTTGTTATGGTGTCAGAATGATTGAAGCACATTATTTCTATTACTGCATTGCAATATAAAATGAAACCATTCTACTCACCATAATGCAGAATCAGTGGGAGTGTTTGTCACTTGCCACGTCGCCTGCCACCATATAGGGATTGTCACTTGCCACATCGCCTGCCACCATTTGCAGATTGTCACTTGCCACGCTGCCTGCCACCAGATATGGATTGTCACTTGCCACGTTGCCTGCCACCATTTGTGGATTGTCACTTACCACGCTGCCTGCCACCAGATACGGATTGTCACTTGCCATGTTGCCTGTCACCAGATACGGATTGTCACTTGCCACGTTGTCTGCCACCATTTTCGGATTGTCATTTGCCATGTCGCCTGCCACCAGATACAGATGATCGATTGCCACGTCGCCTGCCACCAGATTCAGATGATTGATTGCCACGCCGCCTGCAACCAGATCATGATCGATTGCCATGGTGCCTGCCACTATTTGTGGATTGTCACTTGCCATGCCAGCTAGTGCCATCAAATGCGCATTGTCAATGCATTTGTGGCAGCACCGGTCCATTTTGCACTGAGGCAGGTGCAGTGGTCTGCTCTGAGTTAGGGCAGGAGTGCAGTGGTGTGGGGCGGTCAGTGAGAGATGATATTATCTCTGTTCACCCTCCCTGCTTGCTAGCTTCTCACCCGATTCCTGCCCACGGCTCTCACCTCTCGTCACCTCCGACATTGCAGAGGCCTGGCTGTGAGGGTGGAAAAGCAGTGATGTGGGGCGGGCAGAGAGAGATAATGTCATCTCTGCTCACCAACCCCGCTCACTTGCTTCTCATCCGCTTCCTGCCCACGGCTTTCTCTTGCAGCCCATTCACAGCTCTCCAATGCAGGCCACCCACGGCTCTCTCATGCCACCCGCTCGCGGCTCTCCAATGCAGGCCGCCTGCTCGCGGCTCTCCAATGCAGGCCACCCACTCGTGGCTCTCCAATGCAGGCTGTTCGTGATTAGGGACCCCTGCGGTAAGAGACTCTGTGCTATGGGTCCCAGATTTGGGGTTATAGCCCCAAAAGCCCCACCTAGCAATGCCCCTGGGTGGGACTATGAGCTCTGAGCCGTTATTGGACAAACTCATCACCACTTTTTCCAATTAGGGCTCTGACAGTGCTCTGTGCCCTAATTGGCAAAGCATTGCTGCTGACCAGTGGTTAGGTGCAAGGCTTCATCCATTTAGGGCCCTAGAATGCACTGTGAAGTGTGCAGTGTATTGTGGGGTGCTCAGTGGACGAACATCCCGTCAAGCGCCCTGTAAATTCGAGTTTTCAGCAATGTTTGGGCTGAACTTTTGCTCGGCCCAAACTGTTTGCCCAACACAACTTCTAAGCATGTGCGCAAAGATGTTTGCAGTACAGTATCACATTCCTTTTGTGTTTCTCTGCATGTCAAGAGCTGTTGCACCCCTTGCCTTAATGCAGATTCGGGGTACCCATTGGCTTCTCAGGCTTGGTCAGATTACAGAATGCTGTGCTGCTGGTCATGTTAATAGTAGTTGCTCTCTCTGCCGTGTTTGTTTGCATTCAATGGTTTACGTCTGACTATACGTTTTGGGGATGTATGCTAGTGGTCACTTTAATACTCAGCTGCGTTTAACCTTTTTTTTTTGTACACCTATGCCATTAAATAAAATAACTTCACATTCCCATGCATACATTTCACTTTGCTTTTTAGGAATGGTGTTTTTTTTTTTTTTACAGTTACCATTAACAATAGTGCTGAGACCTGGAACTTGATTTGGTTTTATTCCTCATGATATGTGCTTGTAAAAATGCTAACAATACTTAGATAGACATCAAAACATATTATTGATAAAAAGACACCGTTGATAATAGATGATGATGGTGATATTATCATTATTATATAAGATTTATATAGTGCCAACAGTTTGTGCAACACTCTACAACAGTACAGTTACAATACAATTCAATACAAAGCAAAGGTCCATAAAGACATGGATGAGCGAGTATGAGGTGGAGGAACTTGACTGGCCTGCACCTCAACCTGATAGAACACCTTTGGGATGAATTAGAGTGGAGACTGTGAGCCAGGCCTTCTCATCCAACATCAGTGCCTGACCTCAAAAATGCATTTCTGGAAGAATGGTCAAACATTCCCATAGACACACTCCTAAACCTTGTGGACAGCCTTCTCAGAAGAGTTGAAGCTGTTATAGCTGCAAAGGGTGGGCCAACTCAATATTGATCCCTATGGACTAAGAATGGGGTGCCATGTTCATGTGTGTGTAAAGGCAGGCGTCCCAATACTTTTATATAGTTTATAAACAGTACATACACATATTGAATATGTAGGCTCCTTTTCACATGTTAACTGTTTTATTGAGAAAAAAAAATGGTGTTTACAAAGCTCAATAGTTCAAAGTTAGATTTACAAATATAATTGAATGTGTCAAGGTTGTGACTTACATACCTCACTTATTCATGCTCCCTGCCTGTTGTCTGTATGTGGAGCCTTATGGAGCTTTAGATAGAGAGACACAATTGGAACAATGCATTTCTGTTGTCTTTCCCCCCCATATTAAAAGTAAATACATTAACTTAAAATGTCTCTCCAGGTGAAATTCAAAAACACTCCTCTGCAAGTTATAATATATGTCCATTTTTCAAAGCCTAAGTAAGTAGTGATACTGCCATTGCTATATTAATAACCTGAATTATGGTGTGGGGTCGCAAGTGCTCTTCAACTGCTTACTGAAATGTCTAAACCCCATAGTGTTGTTGGCACCCAGAAACTGGGCAGCTTACGTGCTATCTCTGGGCACATCAGAAGGATTTGGCTCCAACAACCATTGCATTATTTTTGGGTACTTCCACAGGCTTCTAGTGCACATGCGCAGTGTCTGGCTCTGACAACACAGACAAGGACATACAACTCCTCCACTTCTTGCTTCATCACCTTTTGGTCCTGATATCAGTCTTCTGACTTAAACTCTGACAGAGACATACAGCTCATCCCTCTACCCTCCCTCATGTCCGGTCCTGATGTCAGGCTATTCTGAACACTTTGCCTGCTGCTATCTGAGAAAAGGACAAGCACAGAGGTTTAGCAGTCATGACAGCACAGGAAACGTTAAAGATAAGTAACAATAAAGTGACAAGAATATGGGATTTTAAAGGTTTCGGGAAACAAAACTCAAAAAAAATGATTACAAAATGATCAATTATTACAAAAGAAAAATATGTATTACAATGTTATTCATTTTACTTAAAAACATTTAAAAACATTTAAAGCATATATTCACAACATACAATCAACATCATCATATCTTAGCGGCAACAATGATGTTATTTCCCGACATGTTTCGCCTGTAAGCGGCTTCTTCTGGAGTACCACAAACAATTAAAGATTATATAATCCAGCATAAACATTTAAAAACATACCTATAGATATCATCATACTTACTAATTTTCTTAAAATGTAACTTTCATAAACAACCAATCAATGTTGCATTCTATTAAGCTTTTTAAGTATAATAATGATGAGGTGCCAAGGTGGTGGCCAAATGGGTGGCCATTTTGTGACCGCAGGAAGGACAGAGGACTGAGCTATGAAAAAAAAAGAAACAAAGGAATCCAATATAAAAGATAAATCCCTTATTTTTAGAGTTGACCAGACACCTGGATGTTCAGGTTCGGCGGGTTCGGCCGAACTTTGCCAAAAAGTTTGAGTTCGGCCCCGAACTTGACCCGAACTTGACCCGAACCCCGAACCCCATTGAAGTCAATGGTGGCCCGAACTTTTGGGCACTAAAATGGCTGTAAAAAAGTCCTGGAAAGGGCTAGAGGGCTGCAAAAGGAAACAAAATGGGGGTAAGAGTAGGACAAGTGCCCTGCAAACAAATGTGGATAGGGAAATAACTTAAAATTACATAAAAAAAATAAAAAATGGAGGAGGAGGTGGATGTGGAGTAGGAGGTTGAGGAGGTGGTGACCGTGGCAGTATAGGTGGAAGTGGCGATGGAGGAGGTAGCCAACACTGTTTTTTGTTTGTTTTGTTTTTTTTTTTCTAATTGGGGTAGCCCCCAAAATATTGAGACATATTAAAAAAAAAAAAAATTATACAGAGTTATAAAACCCCCGATGGGGTTAATCTTTTTTTTTTTGTTTTGTTTGT
>BLSH010123622.1:0-29705 GCA_018402905.1 Glandirana rugosa | reverse complement strand
ATCGGACTGGTGTATGTCTTCGAGTTGTAACTTGATCATGGAAGTCCACAAGATGTTCGTATTTAATGTGTAGAGTAAAGAGTTGGTGGATGGATAATGTGAAAACTTCCAGGACCTCGTGGTCCTGTTACCTTAACGGGTGCTTTACTGGGGTAAAACCTTTCGTTTGTGGGGTTACATATTAGATACTCCGTATTACTCAGCAAACTTGTACAGTAAAAAAAGGTCATCAAAAACCTTTTCCACCCGTTTTTTACTTTTGTGAAAATAAAAATGTGTGGTGTTTGCTTTCCAAAATGGGGTCATTTCGTGGGCAATTCCATTGTCCTGGTGCTCCAGGACCTTCAAAAGTGTAATAGGTAGGTGGTTGAGAAATGAGATGTGTAATTTATGCTTGTAGAACACCTGAAGGTACTAGTTCAATGTTGAGCTTCTGTATGTGGTCAGGCTATTTAAAAGTCTCACACATGTGGTATCGCCATACTCAGGAGGAATAGCAGAATGTATTTTGGGGTGTCATTTTCGCTATGTACATGCTATGTGTTGGAAATATCTTATAAATGGACAACTTTGTGTAAAAAAAAAATGCGTTTTCATTTTTTTCCCTCATTTTCCAAAAACTACTGGAAAAAAATGAACCGTTCAAAAGACTCATTATGCCTCATAGATTATTCGTTGGGGTGTTTTCTTTCCAGAATGGGGTCATTTTTAGTGGGCAATTCCATTGTCCTTGTGCTCCATGGCCTTCAAAAATGTGATAGGTCGTCATGACATTAGATGTGTAATTTATGTCCCTAGAATACCTGACGGCGCTCCCTGCATGTTGGGCCTCTGTATGTGGCCAGGCTGTGAAAAAGTCTCACGTGTAGTATTTAGAATATTTTTTTTTTAAACCAGCAATGTAGATGCACTTTTTATTTTTATGCAAGAAATGGAGTGCTGGCCGCAAATGTAGTATTTAGAATAGGCTCCATGGCCTTCAAAAATGTGATAGGTCGTCATGACATTAGATGTGTCATTTATGTCCCTAGAATACCTGACGGCACTCCCTGCATGTTGAGCCTCTGTATGTGGCCAGGCTGTGAAAAAGTCTCAGACATTTGGTATCGCCATACTCAGGAGGAGTAGTAGAATGTGTTTTGGGTTGTAATTTGTGGTATGCATATGCTGTGTGTGAGATATAACCTGTTACAATGACAATTTTGTAAAAAAAAAGAAAAAAAAATATTCATTTTGCAAAGAATTGTGGGGAAAAAATTACAACTTCAAAAAATTCACCATGCCTCTTACTAAATACCTTGTCTACTTTCCAAAAATGGGTCATTTGGGGGGTATTTGTACTTTCCTGGCTTGTTAGGGCAATGGTTCTCAACTCCTGTCCTCCGGACCCACTAACAGACCAGTTTTAAGTATTACCTTGGGGAGATGCAGACTAGAATTCTGCAATTACTGAGCAGCAAATTATATCACCTGTGATTTATTTCAATTATCTTGCAAACCTGGCCTGTTAGTGGATCCCGAGGACAAGAGTTGAGAACCACTGTGTTAGGGTCTCAAGAAATGAGATAGGCCGTCAGTATATCAGGTGTGATCAGATGTGATCAATTTTCAATGATTGGCCGCATAGCTTGTAGACTCTATAACTTACACAAGGACCAAATAATATACACTTATTTTGGTTATGTTTACCAAAGATAGGTAGCAGTATTAATTTTGGCCAAAATTTACAAAGAAAAATTACTAATTTGCAAAATTTTATGGCAGAAACAAAGAAAAGGGCATTTTTTCACAAAATTTTCAATCTTTTTTTATTTAGAGCACAAAAAATAAAAAAACCTCTAGTGATTAAATACCACCAAAAGAAAGCTCTATTTGTGTGAAAAAAAAAGACGCAAATTTCATATGGGTACAGGGTTGCATGACTGAGTAATTGTCATTCAAAGTGTGATAGCGCTGAAAGCCAAAAAATGGCCTGGTCAGAAAGGGGGTTTTCGTGCCCAGTACTGAGGTGGTTATATAGAGGCTGGGTCACATGAAGCACTGGCCAATCACAGCCATGCCATTAGTAGGCATGGCTGTGATGGCTTCTAAGGGCAAACGAGTGAAATGCTTGTTGATTGGCTGCCCTGCAGCTATTCAACAGGCGTGAAAAAGGCACGAAAAAATACCCGAACCCCGATCCCTTGACTTTTTTTCAAATGTCCGTGTTCGGGTCACGGACACCCTAAAGTCTGGTATGAACCCGAACTTTATAGTTCGGGTTCGCTCAACTCTAGTTATTTTGAATAAATGGTAAGGTTTGTACTCAGATAAAGCTATATACAGTCAGGTCCATAAATATTGGAACATCGACACAATTCTAATATTTTTGGCTTTATACACCACCACCATGAAATGAAATGAATAAGATGTGCTTTAACTGCAAACTTTCAGCTTTAATGTGAGGGTATTTACATCCAAATCAGGTGAACGGTGTAGGAATTACAACAGTTTGTATATATGCCTCCTACTTTTTAAGGGACCTAAAGTAATGGGACAGACTAACAATCATAAATCAAACTTTCACTTTTTAATACTTGGTTGCAAATCCTTTGTAGTCAATTACAGCCTGAAGTCTGGAACGCATAGCATCACCAGACAATGGGTTTCATCCCTGGTGGTGCTCTGCCAGGCCTCTACTGCAACTGTCTTCAGTTCCTGCTTGTTCTTGGGGCATTTTCCCTTCAGTTATGTCTTCAGCAAGTGAAATGCATGCTCAATCCGATTCAGGTCAGGTGATTGACTTGGCCATTGCATAACATTCTACATCTTTCCCTTAAAAAACTCTTTGGTTGCTTTTGCAGTGTGCTTCGGGTCATTGTCCATCTGCGAAGCCGCCGTCCAATGAGTTCTGAAGCATTTGGCTGAATATGAGCAGATAATATTGCCCGAAACACTTCAGAATTCATCCTGCTGCTTTTGTCAGCAGTCAAATCCTCAATAAATACAAGAGAACCAGTTCCATTGGCAGCCATACATGCCCACTCCACGACACTACCACCACAATGCTTCACTGATGAGGTGGTATGCTTTGGATCATGAGCAATTCCTTTCCTTCTCCATACTCTTTTCTTCCCATCACTCTCGTACAAGTTGATCTTGGTCTCATCTGTCCATAGGATGTTGTTCCAGAACTGTGAAGGCTTTTTTAGATGTTGTTTGGCAAACTCTAATCTGGCCTTCCTGTTTTTGAGGCTCACCAATGGTTTACATCTTGTGGTGAACCCTCTGTATTCACTCTGGTGAAGTCTTCTCTTGATTGTTGACTTTGACACACATACACCTACCTCCTGGAGAGTGTTCTTGATCTGGCCAACTGTTGTGAAGGGTGTTTTCTTCACCAGGGAAATAATTCTTTGGTCATCCACCACCGTTGTTTTCCATGGTTTTCCAGGTCTTTTGGTGTTGCTTAGCTCACCGGTGCGTTCTTTCTTTTTAAGGATGTTCCAAACAGTTGATTTGGCCACACCTAATGTTTTTGCTATCTCTCTGATGGGTTTGTTTTGTTTTTTCAGCCTAATGATGGCTTGCTTCACTGATAGTGACAGCTCTTTGGATCTCATATTGAGAGTTGACAGCAACTGATTCCAAATGCAAATAGCACACTTGAAATGAACTCTGGACACACACCTGGCCATGGAACAGCTGAGCAGCCAATTGTCCCATTAGTTTTGGCCCCTTAAAAAGTGGGAGGCACATATACAAACTGTTCTCATTCCTACACCGTTCACCTGATTTGGATGTAAATACCCTCAAATTAAAGCTGAAAGTCTGCGGTTAAAGCACATCTTGTTTGTTTCATTTCAAATCCATTGTGGTGGTGTATAGAGCCAAAAAGATTAGAATTGTGTCGATGTCCCAATATGTATGGACCTGACTGTAATTATAATAAAAACACAATTATTGTGGAATCATAGCGGGAGAAGGAATGTTCTGCCAACCTCCATAGTATATATGCAACGGAATGTTGAGGATGAGCACAATGGCTGATACCTCAATTAGAATCCCCTTGGACTTTTAGGGCAGAAAAATAGTAAGGGAGTGAATAAGGGTAAAAGATGTAATTTTATTGTAAGAATTTTTTTAAAAAAGGACAATAAATATTGTACATACGTTCAAGATAATAAAATGAAATACATTACACTGCATAAATCATAGATACAAAAACTGCAGTACCCTATATAAATGAATTGCAAGATTTCAGATTTGTAACCACATTAACCACTTACCAACCAGGGCCCTATTTTACATTTGTTGGTTACAAGTTAAAAACACTTTTTTTTGCTAGAAAATTACTTAGAACCCCCAAACATTATATATTATTTCATAAACACCCTAGAGAATAAAATGGCGATTGTTGCAATACTTTTTGTCACATGGTATTTGCGCAGCAGTCTTTGAAGCGCGATTTTTCTTTAAAAATATCACTTTAAAAAATAAGACAACAGTAAAGTTAGCCCATTTTTTTGTATATTGTGAAAGAGGATGTTATGACGAGTAAATAGATACCATACATGTTACAGTTGAAAACTGCGCGCACCTGCGGAATGGCAACAAAGTCAGGTACTTAAAAATCTCCATAGGCGACGCTTTAAAATTTTTTAATGGTAACCAGGTTAAAGGTGCAGAGGAGGTCTTTTGCTATAATTATTGCTCACACTCTGGTGATCGTGGCGATACCTCACATGTGTGGTTTGAACACCGTTTTCATGTGCGGGTGCGACTTACGTATGCTTTTTTTTTCTGCGCGAGCTCGCGGGGACTTTACATTTTTTCTTTCTTTTTTTTTTAATTTTATTTATTCATTTATTTTTAACAGTGTTCCTTAAAAAAAAAATCCCGGGGGGCGTGGCTTGACCGGGGAAGAGAGAGGACGCGCGGCCAGAGAGCTCCGGCCGTCCACGAAGTAATCCACTACAATCCGTGCAACAGAGAGCCATCGGTAAGGTGAAAACGCCTCTAATACCTTCCCTGACTCATCCCCTACAGAACCATAGTGGTAAAGTGCGGATTTGCCATCTCTCCCCGCGGCGGGGTAGGCCACAATACGATCCCCGGCCTCGATTTGCGGACGTAGCATGCCCGCCGGACCGGAGATCCCCTATACCCCAGGGACACACCTCCAATCCACCCAACGGCACTAGTACTAGATCAATCCTGCGGTACAGCCTAGTAGAGATATCAGCCTGAGGAGGAACAGGCCGAGACCTGATCACCGGTCCAAAGTAGTGCCCTCACTGATCTTCAACCCTCTCGCACGCCACCAGCTACCATAATAACACCAGAACAAAGCGGGAGTGGGAGTTAATGACTACCCAGCGCTTGTACCTGCACAAGTAAGCACAGCACAACAAGGGCTCACCTGAGGGACGGTCAGTCCTCCGCCATCTTGGGACACCCTAAGCAGCCAGCAGGGCCTGAGGGAGACACACACAGCGGCTAACTACTCAGTCACTTGACAGTCCTGCTAGCCCAACAACCACCAGACCCAAGCCCTGCAGCCTATATCTCTGCAGCCTCAGCAGCAGCCCTCTAAAAGAAACTAGTGACTTCCCCTCTACCAATACCGTGCTTATCTAACTACAGTGACCTACTTCTGCACCTAACTGATGATAGCAAAAATGGAGGTGTGACCCTATAGGAGACGGCAGAAAGGAAGAACAGTAGCAACTATACCCTTACAAACTCCACAACACTCAGGAGCTGACTCATAACATGTCCAGAAAGAGAATGGGAGAGTTCAAAACCCAAAAACTAACCTCACTCTTCTTCAAACCGGCCCCTACCCATAGAGAGGAGCAGAAAGACAAGTCAACCAATGAAGCTTACACCGACCTCCCTGACGAACCCAGTGACGAAGGTCCCCCAGCAGCAGCACCTTCTTCGCCAGTACATCACCTAGAAGAAAACCCTATCACAGGCAGCCCAGCCAAAGCAAGGATGAGGATTGACGCAATCACGCTTCCCTCATCAGAGACAGACCCCAAAAATGGCGCCATCAGAACACAAGAGATGCTAAACCCCTCAATGGCCACATTCCCAACTACAGGACAACCAGTCCTTGACACAACTCTCAAGGATATGCTCCTATCCCTACAATCTTCACTGATGTCCGATTTATCCACACTAATCACAACACTATCCACAGATGTGAAACGTATCGACCACAGAGTCTCGTGCTTGGAGACGGGAGTGGAGGCTTGTGTCACTACCGTCAATGACATCATAGACGCAGTGGATGATGTAAAAGAAGAACAAATATGGATGAGAGCGAAAATAGCTGACCTAGAGGACAGGTCTCGCCGCAACAACGTTAAGCTCCGCGGCATACCGGAATCAATCCCCCCACAAGATCTCCAGAGATTTGCAAAAGAACTTATGCGATTGGTCCTCCCCGAAGCTTCACCTCGGGACATAATTATAGATAGAATTCATAGAATTGCCAAACCGTCTCACCTTGCTGCTTCAGTCCCCAGAGATGTCCTGATGCGAGTTCACTTTTTCCAAACCAAGGAAAGACTCCTAGCGGCAATGAGAAAGGCTTCCAACCTACCGCATCCGTATAACAACTTGCAGATCTACCCAGATCTCTCTAAATATACCCTACAACTCCGCAGAGACTTGAACCCCATAACCAAAGGTTTACATAACCATAACATCCAATTTAAATGGAAATACCCGGCCACCCTCTTGATAACAAAAGACGAGGTCGCCCATAAAATAGACAACCTCAAAGAAGGCTTGCAATTGCTCCACCAATGGGGAATAATACTTGACCCCCCGCTAGAACCCTCCCTAACCCAACCTCCTCCTGGATCATCAAAACCACAGCGGAACAGGAACAGAAATGCTCCAGAGAGAGACCACAAAATGCAACAAAGGGCACATATCCACTAACATAATCTTCCTCCCTCTGCAGTCTTCAAAATTCCACCCTACCCTACAGCACACAAGAACTATACACCCCACGGCGGTGACACTGAACCCTCAGGATAACTCACCGTTTGTTGCCATTATATATCTTGCATGTTATACATTTGTTACTTTATTGACAATATTTTATCCTACCAGTGCCCACAGTGACATCCAGGCGCTCCAACATCTAGACGGCTAACCCACCAACCAGAACCAACCACAGTCGAAGGATAACCACCTAACTGTAAGTGAATCTATAAACCTCTATTCACACTCAACACAATGCCTTTGAAAATTCTGTCCCTCAATGCGCACGGGCTTAATCACCCGGCAAAAAGACATTCCTTATGGCGCACGGCACAAGAGACACACAGCGACATCATATGTGTTCAAGAAACACACTTCCTGGCTTCCTCTCCACCCAAATGCTCCAACAAGCAGTTTCCCCTGGTATTCACAGCTTCCTTTTCTGAAAAAAAGAGGGGAGTGCTCATTGCCATCAAAAACACAATTCACTTCTCCCTCCAACAGAAACACGAAGATCCCCAAGGAAGATTTCTCATTCTGGTATGCACTATCAACAAACTTCAATACACGCTGATCAACATCTACGCTCCAAACACTCAGCAACATGACTTCTTACAGAAAGTGATGCTTGCTGCCAAACCATTACAACAGGGACACTTGACACCCTGCCACTCTTCATACATATCAGAAAGAGTCTGGGTACAACCGTGGAGGTGTGTAGTTTATCCAGCACCACGCAATCCTTGAAGAAGTCCCCACTCAAAGAAGAAAACCGACACCACCATCTCAGGTATACTTCCAGATGTCATCACAATTTCAGAGGCGTATCATAGTTCACAGGGACAACATTACCAAACCGTCGTTCGTAGTGAAAGACATTCTTCAGTACAACGACTCACAAACCTCGCATCTACAACTAGTCGCACATAACTTCAAACAACTATCACGTATGGTCTTACTCTTTAGAAGGAACTCCTAGCACAGCTTCCTTTTCTGAAAAAAAGAGGGGAGTACTCATTGCCATCAAAAACACAATTCACTTTTCCCTCCAACAGAAACACGAAGATCCTCAAGGAAGATTTCTCATTCTGGTATGCACTATCAACAAACTTCAATACACGCTGATCAACATCTACGCTCCAAACACTCAGCAACATGACTTCTTACAGAAAGTGATGCTTGCTGCCAAACCATTACAACAGGGACACTTGATTCTTTGTGGAGACTTTAACACTACTGTAGACCTTCACATGGACTCTACCACCACAGCCAAAAGAAGAAACTCACCCCTGAAGAAGTTCCTAAAGCACCACGACCTATTTGACGTGTGGAGGTGCCAACATGGGTCTGAGAAAGACTATACATACTTCTCACCGTCCCACAAAACTTATTCAAGAATCGATTTATTCCTCACTGATAAATGGCTATTACAGGGGATTTCATCCTCGGCGATCCACACCATGACATGGTCCGACCATGCCCCGATTTCACTAGAAATCACAGACTCATTCTCACATAATAAGAACCCTATATGGAGGGCAAACAACTATATCATTCAACATCCTGACTTTGCACAGGAGATAGAGTCGCACCTGAAGGAATATTTTGACATTAACACTGGGTCGGTGGCGGACACGGTCATGGTGTGGAACGCCCATAAGGCTGCCATTAGAGGCGTCTTAATCCAACTTGCCTCACGGTTTAAAAAAAAGAGGACGCAGCGTCTAACCGACATCACGAACCAAATTGACAACCTAGAGACCCTGAATAAACGGACAACTACACCCCAGCGCACAGCACAAATCTTGAATCTGAGACAGGAACTAAGAACCCTATTAATGCACTCATTCGAACACACAAAGGAAACTAAAGGCCTCATACTATGCTACTTCCAACAAAGCAGGCAAGGCGCTTGCCAACAAACTGAGGGGCCTAAGGGCTAAAACACATATTGACTACATACTCCACCCCCACACTAAACAGAGACTCACAAACCCACAGGAGATAGCTGACGCATTCAGCACTTATTATAGTGACCTGTACAATCTGAACAAAGACACAGAGACTCCACAACCGACGACAGAACAAATTAAAGACTTCTTGGCAAGTGTCAATCTTCCCACACTTAATGCTAGCCAAATTGACCTCCTTAACACACCCTTTACAGAAAAAGAAATCCAAAATACGATATCATCACTCCCACCCAACAAAGCACCAGGGCCAGACGGCCCCAGTGGCGAGTACTACAAAAGATTCTCCCCGCTACTACTAAAAACAATGACAGAGATGTACAATGACGCTGCCTCCTCTTCCACTTTTCCATCTGAAAATTTACAAGCAATTATTACCACTCTTCCGAAACCAGGGAAGGAACCAAACGAGACAATAAATTTTCGCCCCATATCTCTATTAAATCTAGATATTAAAATCTATGCTAAGACCATAGCCACCAGATTAAGTACCATAATGCCCACCCTAATACACACAGACCAAGTAGGCTTCACCAAAGGTCGCCAAGCAGCAGACGCTACGAGGAGGCTGATAAATATAATCCACCAAGTGGAACTCGACGGAACGCCTTCTCTGCTCCTATCACTGGACGCAGAGAAGGCGTTCGACAGGGTCCATTGGACGTATCTTCAACAAGTACTCCAAAAATTTGGATTCACGGGTCATATCCTAAAAGCAATACTGGCTCTCTACACCTCTCCATCAGCCCGAGTCCTCTCGGCCAATATGCTCTCTAAACCATTTGTCATAACCAACGGCACCAGGCAAGGGTGCCCACTATCCCCACTAATTTTTAACCTGACACTAGAGCCCATGGCGGAAATGATCAGGAGAAATCCCCAAATATCAGGCATTAACAGTGGCAAACAGAACCACAAAATCAGCTTATTCGCTGATGACGTGATCTTGATGCTGTCCAACCCGATTCCTTCCCTGGCTGAGGTACGGAAGATTCTTGATCTCTATAGTAGGGTTTCTTATTATAAAGCTAACGTGAGTAAATCCATCGTATTAGAACTGGGTATAGATGCCACCAACAGTAATCTTCTTCAATCACAACACCCATTCACCTGGGCAAAAAACGATCTCAAATACTTAGGGATCAATCTACCTAACTCAGTGAAAAAACTATATAACTCCAACTTTCAACCAGCTTTAGAGACTCTCAAGTCTGACGCCCAAAAACTTACTAAACATGAACTGTCCTGGAGTGGGAGACTAGCAGCATTTAGAATGCTACACCTTCCCCAGGTACTGTACCTTTTCAGGACCATTCCGATATATCTACCCCAATCATATTTCAAAGCACTACACACGATCCTTAACCAATGCATCTGGAAAGGGTCAAAACCAAGATGCGCACGCACAACACTTATTAAAAACAAAAAAGCAGGAGGCACTAGCTCTATAGATTTTGAAGATTATTATATAGCAGCCACCCTTGCACCAATACAAGACTGGTTCCTTCCACACCCCACTAAAATATGGAGTCATATGGAAACTATACATGTCCCCAAAAACAACCCAAGGGAGTGGCTACTAAGCATCCCCCTAGGAGGAAAAATACCTTCATCAGCACCCCCACCCATTAAAGCCACAGCCTACACATGGAGGAAGCTAATTGATAAAGTCAAAACAAATCCGGGTAATATCAAACCCAACTTTCCACTAGGAACTCTGGAACAATTGACCTTAGACCTGAGTCTCAAATCCTGGAAAACTAATGGGATAGACCACATACATAGCCTCCAATCCAACAATGAAACTAAAGTGTTCGAATCACTGCAAAGAGAATACTCGTTATCTCACACTGAACTATTCACATACCACAGAGTGAAGGCCTGTCTCAAATCCATTGATTCTAAACTATATACTATACCTCCTAAAGTTTGGTCATACCTGAACAACAAATCAACTAAAGTAAAAGGCATACCAATAATATATAACAGTATCAACAGAAAAAAAGAATTTTCCAAAACTAAGGCACACTTACAATGGGAACAAGACTTGGGTCAAACATACACGGAAACACAATGGCATAGAGCACTCAACTCGATTTTCAAAGCAACACAATGCTCATCCCTTTGGGAACTTACACACAAGCTATCGTTGAGATGGTACCTTACACCCTCCAAACTAGCATCATTTGATACCAAAAATAGTGATTTATGCTGGAGGTGTCACACAACAAAGGGTGACATCCTCCACATAATGTGGAAATGTCCGAAACTCCAAGCTTATTGGAAAGACATTTTCCAAATCATTCGAGAAACAACGAACAACCCCCTTGAAACCTCTCCGGCTCTAGGTCTGCTTAACTTAAATATAGATCAAATTCCCCACCAACAGAGAACTGTAGTAACACATATTCTACTGGCAGCCAGGTCAGCTATCACAAAACTATGGAAGTCTCCAAATCCCCCAAGAGCGATAGATGCCATCAATTTGACCAACACCCATAGTTGCTACGAGATTATGCAAGCATCCAGCCAAGGGAACTTGGAGGCAGCACAAACCTCGTGGCAGATATGGGCAGACTGGGTAAAATCAAGATCAGCGGAGCGCTTCGTATAGCCAAACAACATTAAATGTAGCGCATGGCGCAATTCTCGCACACACATCACAGCCATCCCTGCGGGACACAAAAGTGCTCCCTATGGGGTGTCCCGGAGGGATCGGCCGCTCAATCAATCAGAGGCTTACGGAGTACCGCCCACCTAACTTTGTGCTGTGGGCACTGGAAGAGAACGTTACTGGTGGAAACCATTTCTAAGGGTTATTGTTACAGTTAAAAGTTAAAGAGTAGACTGAGGTGTGTTTTGGGCACTTAGCCCTTGAAGTTGATATACTTTAGGCGTCACGTGAAGAGTATCCCACCAGCTCTATTACCTTAACCATATATGTAAGCCTAACTGCCTCCACACGTCATTAGTCAATATTAAGTGTAGGAACGCAAGTTCACGTGATTAATCAACATGTAATTTGTATTATTCGTTATTTTGAGCTAAGATTGCTTATATGGAAAAAAAAAAAAAAAAAATTGTATGAACAATATTCTCTGTTTTGTCAAATCTCATAAAAATTAATAAAAAACATTGAAACATAAAAAAAAAATCCCTCCTTTGCACTTCACAGTATTCAGATCGCCAGTGTTTTTAAAACTGGCGCCGTTAGCCGCCGGGTAAACTGGAAGTGACGTTTTGATGTCCCCTCCCGTCCCCGAGGATAATGATCGAGCGGCGCCCGAGCCGGATCGGTTGTTATCCCCGGATAGCCAACCGTCCGCTCTAAAAAACGGTACCGGGATATAGCCTGCAGCTGCAGGCTATATCCCGGGACAGCCACTCAAAAGTAGCCGCCGCCTATTTACGGCACTGGGGGTGAAGTGGTTAAAGTAGTACCAAAGGGGCAAAACATACATTGGTCTCGACATGTTTTGGAGTCATATCCTTCATCAGGGAACAATATATAGAGGGTATAAGCAAGATATTTCCGTCTAAGGAGAAAACATAAAGTTTTAACAATGAACAGCAAAGTATGTCATATACAAAATATCATATATAATATCAACTCTTAAGGGGTAGATGCTGTGCTTACACGTGTAATGGAGTAGTGCAAAGATGTTAAAGCAACCCGACTTCTATGCTGGATACTAACACCAATCTGTCTGAACTCATCCCACTCCAATAATGAGGGACTGCTTGAGAGAAAGCAACAATATCAATTCCATCCAGGAAAAATCACTTGGAGCAGTAATCATTAATATACTAACAATGGGTACCTCAAATTAAATACAAATAAGAATGAGAGTGAAAAAATGTACGGCTAATTCTATGACCAAAAATTCTTATTTTAATGTAGGTACAAATACAAGGCTTCTTTGTGACTTAAAAGAGGCTAGAAAATCGAAATATATGATGGATCAAAAATATAAATGTCTCATCAATGCATTCAAAGGCATAGATAAGCAGTGTTGACCATGTGACTCGTGCAAGATGGCTGCCAGGATACCAGCCTTATATCCCTCCCACCCCACTGGCATTTGATGTCTCCAACGGGACCAGATACTGCACCAATTTTTTACATTTCTTCATTTTCCAAAGAATTATGACAAAGAATTACAATTTCAAAAAACTAACCATGCCGGTTACTAAATACTTTGGGCTATCCACTTTACAAAAAGGGGTAATTTGCGAGATATTTGTATTGTCCTTGCATTTTTGGGTCTCAAGAAATGAGAATTGATCAATTTTAAATTTACAGTATCTCACGAAATTGAGTACATCCCTCACATTTTAGTAAATATTTTATCATATCTTTTCATGTGACAACATTGAAGAAATGTCACTTTGCTACAATGTAAAGTAGTGAGTGTACAGCATAAGTATAACAGCGTAAATTTGCTGTCCACTCAAAATAACTCACAGCCATTAATATCTAAACCGCTGGCAACAAAAGTGAGTACATCCCTAAGTGAAAATGTCCAAATTGGGCCCAAAGGCAATATTTTGTGTGGTCACCATTATTTTTCAGCACTGCCTTAATCCTCTTGGAGTTCACCATAGCTTCACAGGTTGCCACTGGAGTCCCCTTCCACTCCTCCATGACATCACGGAGCTGGTGGATGTTGAAGACCTAGCACTCCTCTACCTTCCGTTTGAGGATGCCCCACAGATACTCAATAGTGTTTAGGTCTGGAGACATGCTTGGCCAGTCCATCACCTTTACCCTCAGCTTCTTTAGCAAGGCAGTGGTCGTCTTAGGGGTGTGTTTGGGATCATTATCATGTTGGAATACTGCCCTGCGTGTCAGTCTCCAAAGGGAGGGGATCATGCTCTGCTTCAGTATGTCACAGTACATTGTTGGCATTCATGGTTCCCTTAATGTACTGTAGCTCCCAGTGCCGACAGCACTCATTCAGCCCCAGACCATGACACTCCCACCACCATGCTTGACTGTAGGCAAGACACACTTGTCTTTGTACTCCGCACCTGGTTGCAGCCACACATGCTTGACACCATCTGAAACAAATACATTTTTCTGGGTCTCATCAGACCACAGGACATGGTTCCAGTAATCCATGTCCTTAGTCTGCTTGTCTTCAGCAACCTGTTTGGGGGCTTTCTTGTGCATCATCTTTAGAAGAGGTTCCTTCTGGGTCAACAGCCATGCAGACCAATTTGATGCAGTGTGCGATGTATGGTCTGAGCACTGACAAGCTGACCCCCTCACCCCTTCAACCTCTGCAGCAATGCTGGCAGCACTCATACATATATTTCCCATGGTCGACCATGGCGAGGTCTGTTCTGAGTGGAACCTGTCCTGTTGGGCTTGGCCACCATGCTGCAGCTCAGTTTCAGGGTCTTAACAATTTTCTTATAGCCTAGGCCACCTTTATGTAGAGCAACAATTATTTTTTTCAGATCCTCAGAGAGTTCTTTGCCATGAGGTGCCATGTTGAACTTCTAGTGACCGGTATGAGAGAGTGAGAGCGATAACACCAAATTTAACACACCTGTTCCCCATTCACACCTGAGACCTTGTAACACTAACAAGTCACATGACACTGGGTAGAGAAAATGGCTAATTTGGCCCAGTTTGGACATTTTCCCTTAGGGGTGTACTTTTGTTGCCAGCTGTTTAGACATTAATGGCTGTGTGTTGAATTATTTTGAGGGGACAGCAAACTGTTATACAAGCTGTACACTCACTACTTTACATTGTAGTAAAGTGTAATTTCTTCAGTGTTGTCACATGAAAAGATATGATAAAATATTTACAAAAATGTGAGGGGCGTACTCACCTTTGTGAGATATTGTGTATACCATAGTTTGTGGACTCTATAACTTACCTACAAACTAAATAATACACATTTGGGTTATTTTCACCAAAGAAATTTAGCAGTATACATTTTTGCCTAAAATTATGAAGAAAGATTATTTATTTGCAAAGTTTTTAATAGACACTAAGAAAAACGTGTTTTGTTTTTCAAAATATTTGGTCTTTTTTCATTCATGTTGCAAAAAAAAAAGGATAGTGTTAATAAAATACCACCAATAGAAAGCTCTATTTGTGTGAAAAAAATGGTAAAAGTTTATTATAGGTGCTGTTTTACATGGCCGGGCAATTACCTGTATCATTCAAAGTGTGACAGCATTGAAAGCTAAAAATTGGCCTGGGCAGGGAGGGGGTGAAAGTGCCTTGTAATGAAATGGTTAACTAAATATCATTGGTTGCCCTTTATTGCCAACTAGACTTGAGCTGCTTTGAAGGAAAATGTACATAAGTCCTCCACAATTTGAACATCCTTGATAAATGTATAATGTGAAAAATCAGCATCAAACGGTAAAGACCGCACAGCCAAGGATCTCCACAGATGCAGTTTCGGGAACATCTTTGCAGCTCACATGTGGAGAGAAACACAGAGGTGCATCCACAAGCATATGACCATTAACCACTTGAAGATCAGATTGTTTCACCCCCTTCTTGCCCAGGCCATTTTTCAGTTTTCAGCGATGTTACACTTTGAATGATAATTGCTCATGCAACACTGTACCCACAATATATCACTTTTTTAGACAGATAGTACATTATTTTGGTCACATTTAATCACCACCCACTAAATAAATGGAAAAAAAAGAAAATAATGTTTTTCTTAGTTTTTGGCTAAAAAATTGGCAAAATAAATAAATGCTCTATATAAATTTAGGCCAAAATGTATTCTGCTACATTTCCTTGGTGGAAAAAAATTAATAAGTAGGTGTATATATATATATATATTTGAAAATTGGTAACTCCTGATGTACTGACTCTTCTTGAGGCTGGACAGTACAACTACCCCCAAAATGACCCCGTTTTGAAAAGTAGACAGTCCAAGGTATTTAGTAAGAGGCATGGTCAGTTTTTGAACTTGTAATTTTCATCAAAATTTTTTAGAAAATTAAAAAATTAAATACATTTCTTTTCCCCCCCAGCTATCATTGTAGCAAGTTATTTCTCACACACAACATAGTCATACTTACAAATGCACCCTAAAACCCATGCTGCTACTCTTTCCAAGTATGGTGATACATTTTTTTAACCACATTTTGGAAAGCAAACACCTCATGGTGTTTTTGAAAGGCATAGTGTGGTTGATTTACTAAAACTAGAATGTGCAAAATCTGGTGCAGCTTTGCATAGAACCCAATCAGCTTTCAGTTTTTTTTTTTTTTGCCAAAGCTTAATTGAACAAGCTGAACTTAGAAACTGATTGGCTACCATGCACAGATGCACCAGATTTTGCACTCTCCAGTTTTAGTAACTCAATCCCTGTGCAATTTTTTGCCCCAAGTTTTTGAAAAATGCAGAAAGGAAAAGAAAATGTATTTTTTTTCCACACAGTTGTCAATTAATAAGATATTTCTAACACGCAGCATGGAAATAGACATGACAAAATCCAAGGATCACCTTCAGGCTTTCTAGGGACATAAATTACATATCTTGTTTCCTGTCACATTTTAGGAGGCCCTAGAGTACCAGGACATTAGAAACACACACAATATTACGACATATTGGAAAGCAAACACCCTAAGGTCTTTTCAAAGAGGCATGAAGAGCCTTTTGAAAAAGTTTTGCCACAAGTTTTTGGTAAATGCAAAATGAAAATGTATTTTTGTACACAAAGTTCTCAGTTAATGATAATTAAGATATTTCTAACATGCAGCATAGGTATACTTATGTAGCAGTACCCCTGCAGGGGCTGCTGGATATTGTGGTTCACTCGTCACCCTGCCCAGCCCGTCATTCATCTCTCAGGCACTCTGAGACATAGAACAGTCCATAAGCTTTGTTTTTTTTATTTTATTAAGGGGATTTAACTTGGATGGGAAAGGGGAATATGAGATGCCCAGTAAGATTTAGCAAAGTTGGCTTGGGACTACTATATACACTTAGTATATACACTCCAGTTTTCTCTACAGCACTTCTCTTGCTTAAGACAGAGTTGAGGGAACCCGAACTGTAAAGTTCGGGTCCATACTGAACTTTTGGGTGTCCGGGACCCGGACCCGAGCCCGGACTTTTCAAAAAAAGTCCGGGTTCGGGTCCGGGGTTCTGTTATTTTATTACACGTGTTGAAAAGCTGCCAAGGGCAGCCAATTAACAAGTGTTTCACTGGTTTTCCCTAGAAGCCATCACAGTCATGCCTACTAATGGCATGGCTGTGATTGACCAGTGCACCATGTGACCCAGCCTCTATATAGGGCTGGAGTCACCATGCTGCATGTCATATGCTCTCAGGATAGTTTAGGGAGAGGATGCTGCTGGCTCTGTGAGGGACAGATTGCAGAACATCTCATCCTGCATTACTGGATGATCTGATTGTATACTAAGGAGAGATACTAGTACTGGTGCTTAGAGGGACAGATTGCACACCTCATCCTGCTGCACAGAACGATCTGACTAGACTAGGTAGAGTCTGTTGCTTTAAGGAAAAGAATATTCTTCTAAAATCATCATCAATTTTACAGGGAAAGGTTCCAGCTGTTGCTTTAAGGGAAAGATTAGTGTTCTAAAATTATCATCAAGTTGTACAGGGAAAGGTTCCAGCTGTTGCTTTAAGGGAAAGATTTGTGTTCTAAAATCATCATCAAGTTGTACAGGGAAAGGTTCCAGCTGTTGCTTTTAGGGAAAGATTAGTGTTCTAAAATCATCTCCAAGTTGTACAGGGAAAGGTTCCAGCTGTTGCTTTAAGGGAAAGATTATTGTTCTAAAATCATCTTCAAAGTGTGTGGGAAAAGCCTATTTCAGCCGCATAGAGCCATATTAGTGTTCTAAAATCATCTTCAAAGTGTGTGGGAAAAGCCTGTTTCAGCCGCATAGAGCCATATTAGTGTTCTAAAATCATCTTCAAAGATGTCCTACTCTCCAGAAAAATCTATCCTCTAGCACCTACCTACCTAGAGGGTGCTACACTCACCCCCCACCAAAATACATCCAGTCCCTTGCTGGGGAAAATGGCTTAGAAAAGCAAGGGCATCCCATCTAATAAATTTGAAGGGGAAAAAGGGAACAAACTTGGACAGGGATATGTACAAATAAAATTACAAAAATATAAAATTCTTTTTTTCTCAGTATTTACATAATGTACATTACATTACACACATAACTACAACATCCCTACCACTAAACAATTTTTTTAAATACAATGGACCAGAGAATCTCCCCCTCAAGGGAAACCCTCTGTTCGCAGGATACATGGCTCCAGCAGGAAATAGATAGATAGGTGTCCCATGTGAAGGAGTACTGTGGAAACAACATAACAAGCATCCTATCCTACCAGCTACCTGTACACTTTACAAAGTTTCTGTCAGGACGGGGTTATAAACCTGCCGGCAGAAACAATAACAGTAACAACACACAGGTCACTTCAAAATACATTTCCTGTAGTTCTGTCAGGAGGGGGTTATAAATCTGTGACAGAACATTAAAGGGAGAAACACAGCATAAAAAAACAACAGTCCTCTTCAGAGTCTCTGATGGGAGGGACCCTTCCCCGAACAAACAGGCTCCTAAAGTGGTTAGTTTAAGGAACAGACCTCACCCTGAGTGACCTTGCAATAGGGAAGGGTCCATCCATTGGGCAAAACAGGGTGGCAGGACGATCTGATCCTGCAAAATCAGGGAAAGGAAAGGAGCACACTCACTCTGCAACTCTCCAACAGTCCATGTGTTGACTTTTATGATGGCTGTACAACAATCCCCTTAAGCATAAAAGTGTGGATTGGGCAATCTCTTCCTGCTGCCCCCCTCCTCCCTGATGGAGACAGAGTAACTCTTCTTAGGCCATCCCACTTGGGCAACCATCACTCTGTCCTTGTAGATAGACCTCCCCAGCCGCCATTCCTTCTGAATGTCCTCAAAATGGGCCCAGGTCTCCTCACACTCCAGCACCCGCAACAGCTTAGGAAGTGTAGGTACTCCCAAACCAGGTCATCCTCCCACTCTTCCCATGAGCTCTCAATGATGTCCATGGTCTCAGGAGGGACATAAGGAAAGTCCAGACCACACTCCAGAGCAACCCTTCACAGAACGTCCCACTGGAATGGGGAAAATTGGGACAGCTCCCTTGGTTTTCATTTCCCGGGCAGGACAAAGGCATCAGGGGACCTCAGCACCCACTGCCTGTATTCAGCTGCTCTGGTCTAGGGGGTGGAAGGACTTTTGGACAAAAAGATGTCTGTGACTGACAGGGGTTCCTGCTGTGTCTGCAGGCCTCCCAGCAGACTCTGGCTCTTCTCCTCCCTCAGACAGAACTTCCAGGACCTGGGAACCTCCTGTCTCCCATTTCTCCTCCAAGCTGTCCATTCTGCTAACCTCTCCAGGGACCCAAAGGTCAGCTTGCAGTCTGAGAGAATCCCAATCTATGGTCCTGCCCTTGCCTTCCTGCTCTGGCTCATCTGAGGGCACACTCTCCAGCACTGGTTCCTTCCAGAGGGAGATGGCTACTGACACAGAGATGGCCGACATTTCAGGGACTTTATATGGTTCCTGCTGGGCAGTACTTACAGTTACCAGGTCTCCAACCAGGCTGCAAGCCACAGCAGACTCCTCTTTGCTTATGTCCCTGATGTTTGTGGGGGGAGTCACCAGGCTCAGACTCCACTACACCTTGCGAGGATGACTCCCGGCCCATTCCAGCCTTCCCGGGATGTCCACGGCTGCACGTGAAGTGCAGGTCCATACTGTAGTACTGTGACTTATGTTGGCTGTATGCAAGTCCGGGTGAGCGGTTCGCCACAGTGACTGCACCGGATCCAGGCACTGACCACCGCAGTCAGTATCTGGCACTCTGAACACAGCAGAAACAGCCGCTCCATCCCCTCGATCAACCCAAGGGAGAATCCCCCGCGATGCTCCAATTGGACACCGGTGTCGACCAGTGTCCACTCCTGCAGTTCAATTAACCAGGTCAAGGCTGGGAGTATGCAACCACCCTCCACCATCTTGCTTCTCTGCTTCCTGGTGTCTGCTGCTAGCAGGGAACGCTGAGTCTCCTTCAGGGCGTGGCACCGCCACTCGCTTCCAGACAGACTGGCGTCTGCAGAACTGATAAGCAGGCTCCTCCCTGGACATGCTGCTGTAACCACTTGTTGGATGAACTGAAGTTTGCAGGCACACTGTATCTAGCAGGACTTGCCCAGGCATGTCACTTGGCACAGACTGTGCCCAAGCAACTAGAAGCAGATGACCACTGACTTCCCCCAGTGGTTGCCGGTAGCAACAATAAAGTTTGTAACCCATGCCTCACTGAAGGGAACCCTCTTAGCACAGTCCTGCCCACAGGCACCCGTGGGGCTTACCCCGATCACCCCAGGCAACAGTAGACACTTCAAGGCATACTTTACTGGTCAAAGCAGGGTTTTGGAGAAAAAATTCTAAACACCCAGCATCAACAGATTGCTGGACATGTTTGTAATCCAACTTAAGATATCTAGCGTAAGCAGATCGTTGGATGTATTTCTTATGCAATGCCATATTCATTGGCCAGTAAGTACAGGAGGCTGAAAAAAAGATAAACAAAAGAATTCCTGTGGTTCCAGGAATGCAGTTGTTCATAAGAGATAGCTGGGACTGGTGTCTCACTGGTTTGCAGTGTGACAGTATGAGGCTCTGTATTCATGGAAACAACACATGGTCTGCACGTTTTCTGAGTACGGAAGTATGAAGCAATAATTTTGAGCAGACAAAACTGCTTTTGTAGATTTCTCTGGATTTTGATCATTCTGGATGGGGTTCCATAGTTTAGAGATTTCAGACCACCTTGGGAGGGAAGAAATCTCCTACCCAGTGTACCGGGTTTTGTAGACAACTAGCAGGGTGCACACAGCCCTTATAACGTTTGTCTGCTGAGAATTGCAGGTGGAGTGAAGGGGAGTTGGAGCAGTGGCTGCCATTGATAGAGACTCTGTGTGGAGAAAGACACTGTGTGCATTGAAGGGCTTTGAGGCTGTGTGCGTTAATGAGTTCAAGGCTGCTGCATCCAAGAAGCCCAAGGCTGTGTGCATGGAATAGCCAGTGGTTTAGGAGACCAAACAAGCAAAGGTACTGCTGACTAGTGAGCCAGGTGGTTTGTAATTTTAATTTGTATTGTGCTAGAGAAGAACCCATGTGTAGGAAAGCTTGTGTTGGGCTTCTGTTTTGTTTTTGCTTTTTTTTTTTAATAAACATGGGCTACCAAGCCCTCAAATATAGCTTCTGTCTCCCATGAACTTATTGAGCTATTGATCCCCTATGTCGCAGTAGTCAGTGGGTGTGTTGAGGCGTAGACAGACACATGGTTAGGCAGAAATGTGGTCAATTGATAGGCCAGGGTCAGTACAAGTGACGGGCATTGGCAAAACTGCTCTGGTTTTGTGGTGATCAGGAACACTGTTGCTGCCTGCACTGGCTCTAGTGACACTGTACTGCTGTGGTGGTGATCAGGAACAATATTGCTGGCTTACACTGGTCTGGTGACACTAAGACTGGTGTGGTAGTGATCAGGAACACTGTTGCTGGCTTACACCAGTCTGGGGACACAGGGACTTGTGTGGTGGTGATCAGGAAACCTGTTGCTGGTATACACTGGTCTGGTGACACTGAGACTGGTGTGGCGGTGATCGGGAAAACTGTTGCTGGTTGCACTGGCCTGTTGTGGCAGCGAACAGGTAAACTGCTGTTAGCTACACTGGTCTGGTGACACTGTGACTATTGTGGTGGTGACTGGAGACACTGTGTCTGGCTGCACTATTAGGGATTGTTTACACATGAGCCTGGGGGCTGTAAAACGTTACAGTTGAGTTGCGGTTTTACACCCCCCCCCAACCGCTACCCCCTTTAGCTGCAGGTGCAGTGGCCAGGGGTATAAAATGCCATGGCTGTGATGCTTTGCTTCAGAGCTGCGGCAGGAATTATACCCCTTGTCATTTTCAGTAGGCATAGCGCCTGCCGATCATGATCCCTTCAAGTGAATAGGAGTGCTTGTATAAGGTCCAAGGGGTTAAAGCAGGTGGTGAGGAAGCGATACAACGCCTACTTACTGCTTGTCAAATGCTCTCTAAAGAATGATCTGAACATGGTTCACTCTTTAGAGAGCACTGCACATGTGAACGAGGCCTTATGGTGACATTGTACTGCTGTGGTGGTGATCAGAGACAGAGGCTGGTTGCATGGACATACAGCAGTAAGTTTCCTCTCCCAGCTGATCACTGTGAGAGGAAACGGGTCAAAGGCTGCAATATAATAATTGTTTCCAATTATAATCACTGTGATCACAAGTGGTCACAGTGATCACAAGTTACAGGGCCAATTTTATTGGCCCTGTACCCTGCTTTATGACACAGGGACACAGGGCATGCTGCTGCACTGCTAGGGCACAAATGAGGCATGGGATTTTGAGGATGATTTATTATGCCCTCTTGAATATATGAATCTCACTCCCAGCCACCATAGATAAACAAACGTTTCCCACTTTATTCTTTAAAAAACATAACAGAAGACCTTTCAATGAAGGGGTTATATTAAACAAAACACAAACAAGAAAAAAATCATCCCCACCTTTATCTAAACATGGGGTTCTTCCAATAATCTTCAAAGTAAAGTGGTGGCTAGGGAGCCCATTCACTCTTTCAGTGCTTAGGTTCCAGAGTGTAAACTAGACAAGAATCCACCTTTCTGGCTGTTCAACTCGCTGTCTCTTTTTAAAGTCTAAAATGAAAAAAAGCCAAAGTTTGCATAGCAGATATACAGTATCGCATCCATTATTAGCATTGGGCTCCTTTTTGGCCATTTGCCTCAATTGGTTTCAAATGAAAGACATGCTTTAATACAATGTTGTTAATTTGTTTTTATTCATATTAGCCGTAATTCCATTGGGTCTTTTTGAAGGTGTTACACAGAATACATAAACTGATAGTTCAGAATTAAATAAATAAATTGCTTAGTGTGAATTAGGTGAAATATATATATATTACATACTAGGTGAAAACGTTTGATCAAAGATTTCAGCAAGGTATTTTTCTTGTTCTATGGAAGAACTGACACTTAGCAACAGATGGTGGTAGTGACACACACCTGCTTAGTCACCCTTTAAAAGCCTGCCAAGCTGTAAGCCTTTGATAATAAATGATTATGTAAAGCTAGAGGAGACACTTATAGATATTACTGTGATAATAGCAGATATTTAATCTGAATGACCGTTTAATTGCTCAAAACCATTATATGAACTTCACCACTTATGTAAAGCAATATTTCAGTAGGTAGATATAATTTGCTATTAAAGCATTTTATGTAAGATTTAGTCGGAAAAAAAAACAATACGTTTCACTAAAAAAACTTTTATAATCCCAGAAGCATGGTTCATGCAAAGTAATATGTAAATGGTGACCTGGGGGTTTTCAAGCAGCACAAACACTGCTTAGACATTTTATTAACTGGTTGGAATTTGGAAATGTACATTTTTTTCTAGTAATCATAAATAAAAAATTCTTGCAAAAAATAATAAAAGATTAATCTTGTTTTACATATTAAAGCACTGTGCCTCCACAGGCCATAGTCTATAAGGCATAGATGTTAGTATCCTTACCCTGTGTCTTCTTATGCTGGTATATACTGAGCTCTTAGCACAAGTGCTTTACTGTATGTGGCCATCACTTAAATTGCAGCTTGCATGACATGCTCACCTCAATTATGATCATGTCTTTGCTATGGACACCATGAAAAAAGCACAGGGATGCAGCTTTGTTACTGTAATTTCCTCTGTGACATTCTAGAGAGGGGCATTCAGGGACCTATGAGACAAGGTGGAAAGCTTATCTCATACTGTCTATGGGGTTGATTTACTAAAGGCAAATAGACTGTGGACTTTGCAGTTTCTCCAGAGCTTAGTAAATGAGGAGGGGCACTGCTGACTTCCATCCTACAATCATGTGCAAGCAAAAATGCTTTTTGATTGGATATTCTTTGCAAATCTCTGCAGTAACTATACTTAAAACATTCACTATTTGTCTTTAGTAAATCAACCCCTTTGACGTTTTCATATAAAACTTGAACGTTTTTCTTATTCAAATATTTTATTAATAGCTGTAAGTGGAAATGTACATTACAATGGTTTACATTTGTAGAGACATAGATAGTACAACTGTGGTGACAATAACTGTGTACTTTTAGGTATAGAGTATAGAAATTATGACATATGATCGTCAATAAGATCACAGTGACGTTCAATGAGAGTATAATCATCGTTATATTGACAGAAGGTAAGAGGATCAGGATAAGGGTAAAACACATAAACAATTGTGGTGATTTTGGTGTGATGGAATACATCCATCTAAATAGTTTGCTTATATTCGATGGGGGAAAAGGGGAAGAATAGTGTAGAGGGGTCTGCTCTCCGGGCCAAGTTCCGGCTAAGTGGCCTGGCTTATTCCGGAGAGGAGAGCTAACCTCCACTCAGGTCCAAAAATTGTAGGAAAGGGAGGACTGCAGGGGGGAAGCGGAGTTCTAAGATTAAGATCGTAGCTGAGTCAAGTTTTGTGGTCAGATTGAATTGAGTGTATAGTGGGTAAAGTAGGAGGGGGTAGGGAAGGTGGGGAGGAAAGGAGGGGGTGGGAGTGGAAGTGGAAGGGAGGAGGAGGGGGTAAGGACTCCAGAGGGGGTTCAGACAACAAGGCGTCAACTATTGTAGGGTATATATGGTGAGATGGGTCTAAACCTTGCCATCCCATGACTAGAGATTGGTCAAAGCCAGGGGGCGACCATGGGTAATCCAGGGGCTCCATAGTTTCTCAAATTTAGGTAGTTTGCTTCAGTTTTGGCGTGAATAAAGGCTTGAGTCACTCTTTGCGTGACAGAAGTAAAGGACAGGGAAGGAGATTTCCAGGCTTTCACAATGGTTTGTTTAACAGCTGTGGTTACAAAGAGCATGAGTTTAAATTGCCGGTGAGTCAGAGCCACGGGTTTGCTGTTCAGGAGCGCTACTATTGGATCAGGTGAGAGGACTGTGTCAAACA
This sequence comes from Glandirana rugosa, assembly GCA_018402905.1. Lineage (NCBI taxonomy): Eukaryota > Metazoa > Chordata > Amphibia > Anura > Ranidae > Glandirana > Glandirana rugosa. The sequence continues at coordinate 4,683 of BLSH010123622.1, read as the reverse complement.
TCATTGAGAGGAGTTTGAAGATTTCGGACCATAGGACATAAGCCTTTGGGCAGTCCCACCAAATGTATAGTCAGCATAGCCATGGAAACAAGGGAGAAATTTTGGGATCCTAGCGGGGACCAAGTACCACCTGGTGAACACTTTGTAATTAGTTTCAAGGACTACTATGTTGGATGAGGCAGATTTGGTAGCTTGCCAAATTTAGCCCCAGTGAATCGCGTTTGCATTTGCGTGAGCCTGCAGGTTATTTACCCACTTGTTTGTATATGTGGGTGCAGAAATAAGGGAGGAGAGCACTTGGGCGTAAAGGTCTGAAATTAGACTGCTCTTGTGGGGGTTAGATTTGTAGGCCTGCTCAAAGATAGAGAATGTCAAATGAGTGGCATCGGGTGTGCATTCTGGGAGAAGAAGTGTTTTACTTGTAGGTATCTGAAGATTTCGGTGGGTGGTAGGTTATGTGTGTTGAGAGGGTGGGGAAGAGAGTGATGACGGCTGACTTGTAGAGGTTGTGGGTCTGTATAAGGCCTGCTGCGGACCAGTGCAAGAAGGAGGATGGAGAGGACCAGGCCGGATAGAATGCAGGGTTATGCAGAAAGGAGAGGAGGGGGTTTTTTAAGCCTGTTCCATATGGCGAGACTATGTTTGGTGATTGGGTTGGTGATAGAATGGCGTTGGAATGGTGAGAGCCATAGGAGGCTGGCCATAGAAAGTGGGTCGCAGTCGACTGGTACGAGTGAAACCCATAGGCGAACTTCATTCCTAGCATGGTATTTAGTCAATTGTGCGAGTTGGGCTGCATAATAGTAATTAGTAAAATTGGGCACAGTGAGTACGCTACGAATACGAGGAGTATAAAGGGTGTTAAGTGGTAGTCTTGGTCTGAGTGTGCCCCAGAAAAAACGAGAAGCCCTGCATTGCAGTATTCTCAGTAGGTGCAAGGGGACCAGGGTTGGAAGAACTCTGAATAGATACAGTATTTTCGGGAGGATTGACATTTTAATCACTTTGATTCTTCCTAACCAGGCCAGAGGAAGAAAAGACCATTTGTTCATAAGATTAGTGAGTTCTGTGAGCATAGGGGGGGTAGTTAGCTGCGTAGCGGTCAGAAGGGTTTGCAGTGAATTTGATGCCTAGGTAGGAAAATTGAGTGGTAGACCAGGAGAATGGGAGTCCTGCAGTTGGGTCTGTAAGTTGAGAGGTAGGGCGATATTGAGGGCTTTCGATTTTTTAAGATTGACACGGAGACCTGATATTCACCCAAAGTCAGTGAGGGTAGCCATAAGATTGGGGACAGAGACCAATGGAAATGTCAGCAACAGGAGGACATCGTCAGCAAATAGGCATAATTTATTGTGGTGACCACCTAATTCCAACACGTGTATGTCAGGATTATTTCTAATGAGGATGGCTAAGGGTTCGATCGCCAGGGCAAAAAGGAGGGGGGAGAGGGGACAGCCTTGGCGTGGGCCTTTTTCTATTTGGAAGGGTTCAGAATGGAATCCAGAGTATGTGATATAAGCTTTGGGTTTGTGGCATAAGGTAGTGATCCATCTAAGGAAACGCACTCCAAACCCCCAGCGTTGCAGGATGTAGTCAAGGTAGGGTCAGGATAGTGAGTCAAAAGCTTTACTTATGTCTAGTGACAAGAAGCAGGTTGGTATTTGTCAGGAAAGGGCAGTGTGTGCGCTAGTAGGGTGGCGTGACGTATGTTGTCGCCTGCCTGTCTAGAGGGAATAAACCCTGTTTGATTTCTATGGATCAAGGTTCCTATTATAGGATTTAAGCGATTAGACAAAATTTTAGCTAGGAGTTTGATGCCGAGATTAAGGATGGAGATTGGTCTATAGTTGGACCAGGATGTATCATCTGTGTTCGGTTTAGGGATCACAGATATGGCTGAGGAGGAAGTTGAATGCGTCAACTAAAAGAGGGGATAGTAAGTCGGAGAATCGTTTGTAATATGTGGCGGAAAAACCATCAGGGCCTGGATGTTTACGTGGTTTCAAGGTTTTGATAGCTGTAGCAAACTCTTCCAAGGTGATATGTTTATCTAGGGCTTCTCGGTGGTCAGTGGAAAGCGAGGGGAGATGGGCGGAAGATAAGAGGGGGTCAAAAAGGGGTCGGTTGAAATCTTTTGGGTCATGATAAAGTTCAGTTAATTTCCTACGGAATATGTTCAGAATTTTTATTGGGTTACTGGTGTAGGAGTCTGTAGATGATTTTAGTCTAATTGGTTTCGGAGTATAGTCTGCTCTACGGAGGGCAAGGGTGAGAAATGTGTCTGGTTTATTCACCTTTATGTACACAGTATGTTTAGATTTGCAAAGGGTTTTTCCCGTCATGTCTGTTAGGTATATGTCAAGCTCTAGGCATGTTTTCTCAAAGTTTTGTTTATTCAAGGGTGTGGGAGAGGTTTGGAACACCTCTGAGGCTTTATGAAAGGCCAATTCTAGTAGTTTCTGTTAATTCTGTTAATGGGTCGGTATGGGGGCCACATTGTTAATGAGGTAATCTTTGATTGTGGCAGTGATTTCTAGAAGGTGTGTAGGGTTAACAAGTAAGCTGTCATTTATGGTCCAGGTGGGTTGGCTGAGTATGGGGACCAGAGATGCTAGAGAGGTTAGGACTGCGTTATGATCTGACCAGGTGCAGGGCATGTGAGTCTAAAAGGAGGGCAGAGGTGCCTATGCTCACAAACAAATGGTCTATGCGGGAGAAGATTTTGTGAGGGTGGGAATAATGGGTATATTGCCTTCTGGCTGGGTTCTGTTCCTGCCACGTGTCGACCAGGGAGTGTTGGTTTAAAAGTTGACGGTATGAGAGGCGATGGATGGTGCTAGGAGTATAGATTTGGAGGAGATTTGTCAAGTTGGGGAAGAATCCCTTGGTTGGAGTCTCCACCGACTATGAGCGTGCCACGCTTATGGGAGTCAATAACTTTGCATGGGTGGGAGAGGAATGGAAGTGGGCTAATGTTAGGTTCATAGTAGGAAACAATAGGAACGCTATGAGTACTCCTCTTTGCTTTGTAGAGGCTGAGGCTGAATAAACCTGAGGGTATTGCCGAGCAAAAAATTTAGGAGAGGAGAAGTGGGTCACCTGAAGGCAAACCACGTAGGCTGAAAGTGTAGCATAAGAGTGGAAAGCTTTAGTACGTTTAGAGGGGCAATTGAGTCCCTGGATATTGTGGGTTATAATATTGAGAGGGTCCATTTCCAAGCGTGCTCTGTGCTAAGAGATTCTGTTGTTGGTCAACGATGATTGGGGATGCCCCTCTGGAGTCGGATTAGGAAGAGAGGGGGGAGGCAGGAAAAGGGCTAGGGTAGAAAGGGGAGGGGTTGGTGATTGGAGGAATATATGTAGTACACAAAGAATAAAAGGAAGAAGTTTGAAACAAAAAGAAGTCAAAAAAGGAAGGTGCTCACAAACAGAGCGAAAATCCAGAGGGTGGTTAGTGGGTACCACCCAATGGATTTTACCAGTTCCAAGGTCACCCAACCAACGTGTCAGGTTGCCATGGAAGAATTGGAGGTGCAGTGGACTGTGTCCGGGAACATGCCAGCCATTAATAGATCAATATAAACATAACAATATAGACCTAACAAATCTAACACTTAGATCATAATGTTAACAACATGTAGTTGCGTGGTCAGTAGCAAGCCCAAGGGAGGTGGGTATGAGGCTTGGTGTCGTTTGGCTGTAGGATGGCAACTGCAAGTGCAGGAGGAGGAAGAAAGGTTGCTGCAGATAACTGGATAGATAAATGGCTTCTCATTTTCATAGGGAGGGGATTATGTTGGTCTATCCTCTAATGAGGGGTCTATCAGGTTTGGTTATCATTCAGAGAAGGGAGAGGGCCGGCTAACATGGGGTAAGGGGGTAGTGCCATAGGCCAGTAGGTCAGGCGCTAGTGGTTACGGGGTACTGAGAGAGGAGTCTAAGTGAGTGAAGGTATGATAATAATAAACCTATTAAATCTTAATAGATAAAACATTAAATCAATTAAGCTATCAGGGAGAAGACTCCTAGTACATACTGCAGTTTTGCAGTAGCATCAAATATACCTCAGGGCTCATCAAAGGGACGAGGCTAGAGCAGAGTTATCAGGCTGGGGCCAGTACATAGCCCATTAGCTCTGGTCCATTGGGTCAGTAGCAAGGCCAAGGGAGGTGGGTATGAGGCTTGGTGTCGTTTGGCTGTAGGATGGCAACTGCAAGTGCAGGAGGAGGAAGGAAGGTTGCTGCAGATAACTGGATAGATAAATGGCTTCTCATTTTCATAGGGAGGGGATTATGTTGGTCTATCCTCTAATGAGGGGTCTATCAGGTTTAGTTATCATTCAGAGAAGGGAGAGGGCCGGCTAACATGGGGTAAGGGGGTAGTACCATAGGCCAGTAGGTCAGGCGCTAGTGGTTATGGGGTACTGAGAGAGGAGTGAAGGTACGATAATAATGCTATTAAATCCTAATAGATAAAACATTAAATCAATTAAGTTATCAGGGAGAAGACTCCTAGTACATACTGCAGTTTTGCAGTAGCATCAAATATACCTCAGGGCTCGTCAAAGGGACAAGGCTAGAGCAGAGTTATTAGGCTGGGGCCAGTGTCTTGGACACGGATCAGTACCGTCAGAATTATATCTGTCCCTGGCCTAATTTCAATACAATGTGTGTACACACAGAG
>BLSH010123621.1:433231-461198 GCA_018402905.1 Glandirana rugosa | reverse complement strand
TGTACGCAGCACGCAAGGTGATAGCTAGAAAATGGATGAGACCCATACCCCCCAATATTCAGGAATGGATACGAGAAATCAATAATACTCTGCCATACAAGAAATTGATCTATGATCATAGGGGGTGCCCCACCAAATATACCAAAATATGGGATACCTGGCTTACCAACCCCAGCTCCTGCATTAGATGAGATGGTATGCTATGTATAACTCACCCTAGAGAGACATACGGGATAACCGAAAGACCAATTGTTGAACATGTGCTATATGTACCTCCCATGTAAGGACCAAATGTATGGAATATGTATAGCAATGGTTGATTAAGTCTGAATGCTTAATGTGGACTGTACACTAAAACCAAACCGGATTGAAATAGCCACAAAGGGTTTTGTCTGTATTACTGATACTCTTGAACTATGCACTGTCATGACAACAGATTGTAACATGTACTACTCTGTCTAATTGCTACTCTCAAATAAACTCGGTTTTTGATTGAAAAAAAATAACAAAATAGGTGAGTGTGATTCACACTTCAATTAATAAATCAATAATAATCAACAAACTATTCAAATAGTCCATAAATAAAATAAAGTTCTCCGTGCTCAATCAAGTGCCAACAATACAACGTGGTGCTCTGTGACAATCCCCCGTTGTGACCCCACTCACCAGAACAAATGGATCCCCAGCTTTTCAGTCTGGGGATCAAATAAGCCAAGTCCTGGTGCAGGTCAGATGGATGTGTGGGTGATGGTGACGAGACCCTTACTTAAATCAGGACTCAATTCCAGAGACTTATGATCCAGGCAAATACTGCTGTTTGGAACTTTTCACTCCCATATTTTATCGGCAAACAGATCATCCAGAGCAGATATCAGTTCTTTGCGTTCACCGAGACACCTGGAATAAAATGGTTGACGCCCGTCACTCTGAGGTAAAAGTGAGTGTAACTGAGAAAAGGTTCCCCCCTCCCTACACTAGCCTGAGAGCATGTGACATGCAGCACTAAGTGACTCCAGCTTATAAAGAGGCTGGGTCACACGATGCACTGGTCAATCACAGCCATGCGATTAGTAGGCATGACTGTGATGGCTTCTAAGGGCAAACCAGTGAAACGCTTGTTGATTGGCTGCCCTGCAGCTATTCAACATGCGTGATCAAATACCCGAACCCAAGCTTTTTTTCAAATGTCTGGGTACGGGTCTGGGTCACGGACACCCCAAAGTTCGGTACAGACCCAAACTTTACAGTTTGGGTTCGCCCAACTCTAATATTCATTTCTATTATATGATGCCTATGGAACACATGGAATGATCCTGTACACATGATTGCATTCCCTGGAAGTTGCTTGGTGACACCCCTCTATTTGTTCACACTGGTCCATGAAAGGGACAACATGCTCGTTTTGGCTCCAGTGATAAGAGCCAGATAATTGAGGTGAGCTGCTAGTGTAAATGGTGGCGGTGGATTGGCACTAAAGCACTTTATCGCCTATCTATTCATCGGCACATAGACACTGGGTGTCTCTTACCAAGGTGTTTGGATTTAAGATCCAAAATAAATATTCTTTATCACAGGACTTGTTTTTAGATTTACAGTGTCTTATCATAATTAATTTTTCTGCATTTAAGATCGCATAAGAACACAGTGTCAAGCTTATAAGTATTAGAGAAGGGACAAAAGAGATATATTCAGGGAGATTTATTGATATGAGCTACTGAATTGATCAAAGAAGACTTTTTACTACAACACATACCTTCAAAGAATCTCATTTATCCATGTCATGATATACATATTATTGGTAAGTTACATTTAACTGGACTTCTCTGTGATGTTTAAACATAGATAAAGACTGATGAGAATGAGATTATTCTACGGAGACTAACATTCTAATAATCGACCAACAATCTCTTGCAGTAGAACAAAGAAGGGTTTTTAACAACAGGATAATTTTTCAATGCTCTGAGATTAACCACTTCAATACAGGACACTTATACCCCCTTCCTGCCCACACCAATTTTCAGCTTTCAGCGCTCTCACATTTTGAATCTCAATTACTCTCTCATGCTACACTGTACCCAAACAAAATTTGTATTTGTATCATTTTTTTTCTCACAAATAGAGCTTTCTTTTGGTGGTATTTAATCACCACTGGGTTTTTTATTTTCTACAATATAAGCGAAAAAAGAGCAAACATTTTGAAAAAAAACCCACTATTTTTAGTTTCTATTGTACAATTTGGCAAAAAAAAAAATTTTTTCTTCATAAATTTGGGCCAAAATTTATACTGCTACATATCTTTGGTAAAAATAACCCAAATTAGTGTATATTATTTATTCTCTGTGAAAGTTATAGAGTCTACAAACTATGGTGCAAATCATTGAAAATTGATCACACCTGATTTACTGACGGCCTAATTTCATGAGACACCAACAAGCCAGTAAAGTACAAATACCCCCCAAATGACCCCTTTTTGGAAAGTAGACATTCCAAGGTATTTAGTAAGAGGCATGGTGAATTTTTTGAAGTTGTATTTTTTTCCCCACAATTCTTTGCAAAAATGAATATTTTTTTTTTTTTTACACAAAATTGTCATAATAAGTTATTTCTCACACAGCATATGCATACTTGCAATGACACCCCAAAATACATTCTGATACTCCTCCTGAGTATGGCGATACAACATGTGTGATACTTTTACACAACCTGGCCACATACAGAGAGAGGCCCAACATCCAAGTAAATTATACATCTAATTTGATGACGACCTATCACACTTTTGAAGGCCCTCGAGCACCAGGACAATGGAAACGCCCACAAAATGACCCCATTTTGGAAAGCAAACACCGTAACATATAATCTATGAGGCATGATGAGTCTTTTGAACTTGTCATTTTTTTCCAGAAGTTTTTGGAATATGTGGGACAAAAATGAAAACTTATTTACACAAAGTTGTCCATTTATAATATATTTCCAGGATGTACATATAAAAATGGCACTCCAAAATACATCCTGCTACTCCTCCTGAGTATGGCAATACCACATGTGTGAGACTTTTACACAGCCTGGCCACATACAGAGGCCCAACATTGAAGTAGCACCTTCAAGAGTTCTACGAGCATAAATTACACATCTCATTTCTCAACCACCTATTACACTTTTGAAGGCCCTGGAGCACCAGGACAATGGAATTGTCCACAAAATGACCACATTGGGGAAAGCAAACACCCTAATGTATAATCTATGAATCATAATAAGTGTTTGAACATGTCATTTTTTTCAGAAGTTTTTGGAAAATGTAGGAAAAAAATGAAAACGCATTTTTTTTTACACAAAGTTGTCCATTTATAAGATATTTCCAACACATTGCATGTACATAGCAAAAATTACACCCTATAATACATTCTGCTACTCCTCCGGAGTATGGCAATACCCCATGTGTGAGACTTTTACACAGTCTGGCCACATACAGAGGCCCAACATTGACATAGCACCTTCAGGCGTTTTAGAAGCATAACTTACACACATAATTTCCTGACAACCTATCACGATTTTGAAGGCCCTGGAGCACCAGGACAATGGAAATGCCCACAAAATGACCCCATTTTGGAACACAAACACCCCAATGTATAATTTTTGGAGCATAATGAGTCTTTTGAATGGTTCATTTTTTTCCAAATGTTTTTGGAAAATGTGGAAAAAAGATGAAAACGCATTTTTTTACACAAAGTTGTTAATTCATAAGATATTTCCAACACATAGCATGTACATAGCAAAAATGACACCCCAAAAGACATTCTGCTACTCCTCCTGAGTATGGTGATACCACATGTGTGAGACTTTTACACAGCCTGACCACATACAGAGGCCCAACATCCATCTCCAGGTGTTCTAGGGACATAAATCACACACATAAATTCCGGCCAACCTATCACATTGTTGAAGACCCTTCATATTTCTAACACATAGCATGTACTGTACATACCAATTACAAATCAAAATACATCCTGCTGAGCAAAGGGTAAAGAAAAGATTACCTGCAGTTTTAGTAGTGCAGTGGTCAATAAAGGAGAGCATCAGTCCAGGCAGCAGGCAGGAATGTGGACAGCAACAGCAAAACAGGCAGCAGGCAGGAATACTGCCCATAGTCAGTACAGGCAGAAATATGGTCAGTACAGCCAAAGTATTGGTCCAGGCAGCAGGCACATGGTCCAAAAAAAGTTCTGGGTCAGTGCAGGCTGAGATATTGTCAGTACAGCCAAAATATTTGTCCAGGCAGCAGACAGGACCATGAAGTTTAGGGCCTCGGTCAGGAAAGATTGGGGACAGGGGTAGAGGCTTCTCCCACCCAAACTGTTTTGAAGCCTCCGGACAACAACCCTGTTCTGGGAATTACAAAACAAAGAGAAAACCAATAACTGTTTTTCTCAAATCAGAACACCATTCTGGAGCCCCTCACATATGTGAGACCCCTGTGTAGCAGGGTGAAAAATCAGTCCAAGGGGCAGACAAAAACATGGCCAACAGGCTGAGGTCATTGCAGGTAAAAGGCAAAAATAGACAGTAGGCAGATGCAGTCCAAGGTCAGTTCACTTGAAAGGCAGAAACATGGCAGATAAATAATGCAGATGGCAGGCAGAGGCATAGTTGATACAGTCCAGAGTCAGTTCATGTGAAAGGCAGAAACATGGCAGATAAACAATGCAGACGGCAGACAGAGGCATAGTCAATAAACAGTCCAGGGTCAGTTCACATGGAAGGCAGTGGTATGGTTGGTTGAGGCTCCAGGGAAATAATCAGCACAGGAATTGTAAATGGGGTAATGGCAGTCTATTTGAAATGTGGGCTAATAATTTACAAGAGTATGAAAGCGTTTGAAGCATTCTCCAATGCAAAGGCAAGGTTGGGAGGGACATTGAGGACAATGGAAACTGGTGTCTTTCCTAACTCCTCTTTTGCTGCACACCCAACATTTTTTTTGGCATCTTCTTCCGGTTGCTGATGGGGGAATATGGTCAGGAAAATGACGCTCGTGCAGTCTGCTGACACAATCAGAGTAAATGCTTTCTGGGAGGGGGATCCTTGTTGATATATCAGGGCAGTAATGATGTCTTCAGTGAAGTTTAGGCAGGGGTTGGGTCTTTCTGTTGATTTCCGGTAGGTGATGTATGCATTGTATATGCCCATATGAAAAAAGTAAATTGCAACTTTTTGTACCAGAAGAGGGATTTTCGGGTTGATAGATAGGGCTGCAACATTTGGTCATTTAAATCCACCCCTTGTGCATTTATTGTACTCGTGGATACAGTAGGGCTTTTGAATGGGACCGCGTCTTCTGAGAAGTTCCACTGAGGTGTCATTGTGGATTGTGGACATGATGTACACGTCTTTCCTTTGCCTTCACTTCACGGCCAACACTTCCTCATTCCTGAGGCTTGCTGATTCCCTCTTTTGTAGATTTGTGGTGACTAGACTCTGTGGGAAGCCCTTTCTGTTTTTTCTTGCTGTAGTGCAGGCCAAAGTTTCCTTCCGATATAGGTGGCGGAAAAGGGGCAAACTCGTAAAATAATTGTCCATGTAAATATGATATCCTTTTTTGAGGAGTGGGCATGCCAATTCCCAGACAGTTTTCCCACTTATTCCCATGTACGGTGTACAGTCAGGGGGCTGGAGATGGGAGTCTGTGCCTTCGATATACACAAAAGGTGTGCATGTATCCATTGGAACTTTCACAAAGCTTGTTGAGTTTCAATCCGTACCTGGCCCTCTTACTTCATTCCCAGTAGTGACATGAAGCAAGTTTCTTTGATCTTTAAGTTGGAAGGGTTGTTACAATATGCAAGTAGCCTGTACTAAAGCAGATACTGGAACAATTTGTGGTGCCCATTGTGTGCTAAGATCATTAGAGGCATGTAGTGCCTCATATGAGGCATGTAGTGTCCATGCATAACCATGACTGACATATGCGCATGGTAAGAACACAAACACGTACTACATTTTTAATTCTTCTTTATGTGTATTTTTAGTCACCATTGCCTGTATTTTTTTTTTTTAGTTCCTAAAGAAGATATCCATTGTCCCAAGTTATGCATGTTTACTAATTTAAAAAAGGAAAGCAAATTTAGTATCAAGGCTTTCTACAAACAATCATATTGAATACCACATAAAACACAACACCTCCTGCGCATGAGCGTGGTGGTTTAATGTCAGTACTTGTTGCACATCCACTTTCACAACTGAAATATAAATGCATAGTGCCTCGCGGCCCTCTCTGGACTGGAGATGTCTCAAGGACAACTGTCTTTGTGTTCAAGCAAATTGGGTAGTGGAATGTTCTTGTTAGGCTTTATGGTTTCATTGAATTGTTTTTTATTTCTAAAAAGGGACAACTGGCAGAGATAATTTCTCATCTGTACAAAACTCTGCATATAAAACTTCAATTTAAGAAGTCTCTACGGTGTTAGGTTTTGTAGACACATGTTTCTGTGAAATAAGAGCACAGCACAAGTGAATGCTACAATACATGCTTATCCAGCTAGATTTTATGGCCTTTTTTGGAACACTTCCCATAATTTAACAGACTCTCCTTTAGATACTGTAAACATTCTTTCTTGAGTGTCTAAAGTGTTTTATATGATTGCTTACTAATAACAACACATGTTAAGAACATTATGCTCCCATTAATACTTTTAAGGCCACATTTGAAAGTCATGAATTTAAATATTTTAAGCTCCAAAGAAGGCAACTGGTTAACATTATAGAACTTCCTACCCTCTTTCCTTGATAGAACAATATCAAAAGATTCCATCAGGTAAAGGTAATTGTCTTAAGTATGCTTTACATGAATGTGCATTTAATTAAATTGAGAAACCCTCTCTGGACGGCAACTCAAGACTGTATCGTTTTACATTTTGTTCTCTTTGAAGGTGCTGTCTTGAAGAAAGAAAACATTTAACCTTAAGGGCCTTTAATATGCTTATTTTATAGGCTATATGTTTCTGTTTTTTTTTTAAAAAGAACATTTGAGTGCGCTAAATTTGATTGCTATATATAAATAGAGAAATAATAATAATGCCCTTTTTCATTATATGTGAGTTTAAATTACTACCAACTCGCCAGTCTCAAAGTATGTATAAAGTATTTGAAGCTACTTAGAGATAGCAGATAGATATTCAGAAACAATTTGACTCATGATTTCTTTTAACTCTTGACTTCTGAATAGTCACACAGCAGAACTTTACAAGTTTGCTTGTACTATGAACCGCACTAATATTATTCTCTCACTCATTGCACTGACAATAAAGTCCAATAAATTTACAGCTGAATTTTTCAAATTCAACCGACAAACTCTCCCATCAATGGTACTACTCTGGATTCATGGTAAAATTATTTTATATCCCATAGATATCTAAATTGTCTCAATATTCTGCCAAAATCGTAACACTGGCAGATATCAATTACTATTTGATACAATTATAGAATTTTATGTTGCATTTTTATAACCTTTTCTATCATTACTTTATTGTTACAAGGGTTATGTATGTATGATAATACTGTATCAATAAATGTCCCATGTAGAAATATAGTTGACTCTTAGGGATCATTAACACCAGGTCATAGTGGTAACATGCAATACACAGTAATGCACATTATGGGGTTGATTTACTAAAACTGGCCATACATTTTACAATTTTCTTATTACATTTCCTTTAGATTTACCTTCAATTATAAAGTGCAAGGGCCTGCCTGATTGCATACAAATTGAAAGTGTTTAGGTTTGCCCTTACATTATATGGTTTTGGTAAATCTACAGGAAAATTGTACAAGAAAATTGTTTATGTATGGCCAAACAGGCTGTTCACTTTGCAAAGAAATGCACATTTTGCAAGGACATTTTTCATTAGCTTACTTAATGCAGCGAAAATTCTATTTGCAAAGAATACCCATCGGGTACTTAGGTACAAGTAAACAGGTAGATCAGGGATCAGGTGCAAGGAAAAAAAAATGTATTTTTGTTTGCATGTAATTAGATGGTGGAAATCAGAAGAGCTTCACCTCATTCACTGACCTGAGGGAAAATTCCCTTGCAAAGTGAACAGCCTATTTGTCTTTATTAAATCAACCCTTATATGTGAGGTGCTCTGCCATACAATTCATTGTGAATGGCATCCTAACACTGTTTTGCAGCACATCATAATATGCAGTAACTCACTTCTGTATGTTGTACAGCACTAATGAAAATTCTGCAGGAGTGTTTCTTGGTTGATTGTGTTGCATCAAGCAGCACATTCAAATGAATAGGCTGCTTTAAAGTGTAAGTCCATGCTAAAACTAAAATCCCTGTATCTATAGACACCAACATTCTAACACTAACCTATCTAGCCCTGTAGAGAAAAAATGAGAATACATACCTTTTCTGAAGACGATCCGACCCGATCTCCAGCAGCGGAAGCTCTGCAGAGGACACGGCCGGCAACGGCTGTGAAATGAATGAGTAGTGACGTCACCCATAGACTTACTATGGGGCTTCCATTGTCATCCATGTCCTCTGCACCCACCTACACAGAGAAGCCGCGGCTGACAGCTCAAAGTGGGATCGGGTCGGATCGGCTGCAGAAAAGTTATGTATGCTGATCTTTTCTCTACAGAGCTAGATAGGTTAGTGTTAGAATGTTTATGTCTATAGATACAGGGATTTTAGTTAAGTTCTCTGCAATGGACTACCATAATGTGAATAGGCTGTTAGGCTCCATTTACATGGGATGCTGTTTCAACCTCCCATGAACTTTTTATCTTGACAGCTAGAAATCCACATCTGTCCATTTTGCATGCCGCGTTTAGCCACGTTTAGCAAAGTTTTGCCATGTTCGCGTCTAGGAGTGTTTTTGAAAACAATTTTTTTTTTTTTTTTATAAAATGGAAACGCCTGTAAACGAAATGCTCCTAGATGCGAGTTACCGCGTTTAGGTGCGTTTAGGTGCGTTTACAAGCTGCTTGGCATTTCAAATTCCTCTGAACTGGCTTCTGAACCCATTTTTTTGCGTTCCAAAAAAAGCCTCTAAACTTAACTGCCTGGAAACTACTTTAACCTCCCTGGCGGCATGATTATGTCAGATTTTTGCATCTAAAAGCGGTACATTATTTTGCATAGAAATTTGGCATTTTATATTGTAGGCCTGTAATTATTTGGAATAACTCACTTAAATCTGTCCAAACAAGAGTCTAGTAGACATCCCGGATATGATAAAGCTTGAAAGACGAAATCATAAATTATAATATAATAAATAACTATAAATAATTATCAAAAATAATAATATAATAGTAATACAATTTATTCAACAATGTAATCTAGTCAAAAACACTGAAAATTGCTCAGTTGCAGAATTGTCGCTGTTGTCACTTTCAGTGTCTGATGATAAATTCCCCCAAAAATCAGTATCACTCAATTCTGCAAGTGATTCTTATTTACTATCGCTGTTTTCTAGCTGATCAAAAACCGCTTTTGACGTAGAGGGGCGCTTTTTGGTTGCATGGACATTCTCAAGTTTCCAGAAAGAAAAGATGACATATATAATATAAAAGTGCATGCAGGGCACTGGGCAAACCACTAGGGACAAAGGGGATGTGAAATGATTTCATACAGTAATTGTAATCATACAGATTACAGCGTACTGTATGTTTACTGTGTGTTTCACTACTTGAATTTGCTGCCGGGCTCCACCCCCGTGCGACGTGGCGCTCGCAGGGAACGAAGCCCGGCATTACACAGGCATCGGGCGGAAGACAGCCCTCTGACACAGCAGGGGGACATCCCTGGATCCAGGGGACAAGATAAATAACGCTGCCTGGATCGAGCAATGCAATCCCGAGTGGGTTTAAACGACCCTGTATAAATGTACTGATAAGATAACATAGAGGAGAGTTCAGGGCAGCTGAAAAAAATGCCCAAATGCCTCTACACTAATAATGTACATTATCTAAAAGAATATATAAGTACCTTTACTTATAAACGTATAAAGCTGCCTGAAGTAGAACTAAGTGGGTGATTACAATGAACTTGATTTTGAGCCTAAATTAGTCTCTAATTTTGCCATGTTGTACTGAAAGGAAAAATTTATTTTTAAAAATTCCCTTTACAGCTAGGAGCACTGATATGGTTTTGTATACCGGCGTCAGTGCTGATGTAATTCTCATCTTGGCTTTGTTGATAAATACAGCAGAAATATAACAAAAACTATTTAAGAGGTGTAAAACATCACCAGGAGAGAGATAATCATTATTAACCAGTTGCCGACCGCCCGCCGTGGCTTGAGATTGCAGATCGTGAGCATGCGTGCCACCGGAGGCGCGTTTGCATGCCCACTGTGTTACGGGGGTGTTACGGGGGAGCCAGGGGACGGGTAGTGCAGACTCAATGTTCGCCGGCTACCCATGACAGCTCCCCCGCAGTACCAGAATGGAGGTCCGTGTATGTAAACAACGGATCTCTGTTCTGACGGGGGGGAGGAATGTGATCCTAGGTTCCCTGTGTATGAGAGCCGTGATCAATCTCCTCCCCCACTCAGCCCAGCCCCCACACAGTTAGGAACACAGTTAACCCCTAGAACGCCCCCTACTGTCAACCCCTTCCCTGCCAGTGACATTTACACAGTAATCAATGCATTTTCACAGCACTGATCGCTGTATAAATGCCAATGGTCCAAAAAAAGTGTCAAAATTGTCCAACATGGCCGCCACAATGTTGCAATCCCACTAAAAATCGCAGATCACTGCCATTACTAGTAAAACATTAAAAAAAAATAAAAACCTCATAAATTAATTCTCATCGTTCATAAATGCGGCAACTTTTGCGCAAACCAATCAATATACGCAGATTGCTATTTTTTTTACCAAAAATATGAGGAAGAGTATATATCGGTCAAAACTGATGAATAAATTTGTTTTTTTATATTTTTTTGGATTTGTATTTTAGCAAAATGTAAGAAATATAGATTTTTTTTTGCAAAATCATCTCTCTTTTTTGGTTTATAGAGCAAAAAATAAAAATCGTAGAAGTGATCAAATACCACCAAAAGAAAGCTCTATTTGTGGGAAAAAAAGGACATCAATTGAGTTTGGGTACAACATCGCACGTCTGCGCAATTGTCAGTTAAAGTGATGCAGTGCCGAATTGCAAAAAGTGCTCTGGTCCTAAAGGGGGAAATCCTTCCGGGGCTGAAGTGGTTAAAAGAAAGGAGAGCATCTTAACAAGTCAGAAATTAAAAAGAATTTCACTAAACATATGCACTGCCAAAAAATTTGTTTGTTTTCATTTCATTTTTGTTATTTTCAATTTGGAAATTCAAAAATTCGGAATTTGAAAATTCGGAAATTCGAAAATTAAAAAAAATTGAAATTCAGAAATTTGATAATCTGAAAATAAGAAAGAAAATCTGGAAATTTAAAAGAACGAAAATCCCAAAATTTTAAATAATAACTAACAATAGCTATTAAGTTATAGGTATTGGAATTTCCTTTCAAATTCATGAATGTAACGAATATGAATTTATCCGAAGTTACGAATTATCTGAAATAACGAATGCTGCATCTAAACAAATGGAACGGAAAAAAATGAATAATAAATAATAATAATAATAAAAAAAGTTTTTATTATTATTATTGTTATTTATTATTATTAGTTCATTACATTCCATTTGTTTAGATACAGATTTCGTTATTTCGGATAATTCGTAACTTCAGTTAAATTTGTATTCGTTACATTCACTAACAGCCAAATTTTAAAGGGAATTCCAATATCTATAATTTAATAGTTAGTAATAGTTAAGTTATTATTAGTTAGTTATTATTTCAGATTTTTGGATTTTCGTTCTAATATTCCGATTTTTATTCTTTTGAATTTTCATTCTTATTTTCACTCGCATTTCTGAATTTTCGGATTTCCAAATTTCCGAATTTCAAATTTTTGGACTTTCGCAATTCTGAATTTTCGAATTTCCGAATATTTGAATTTCAGAAATTCGGATATTTCCGGAATTAATTAATTTGTCTAAATTCATTAAAAAAAAGGATTTGGAGCGAAACAAATTGCACATGTCTAAAATTCACCACATTCAATAAGCTAATGGATAATTCACTTGCAAAGTGAACAGTCTATTTGGCTTTAGTATAACAAACTCAGAGTTTCTTTTGGTTTAATGGAGGTTGGAGGTGTGGCTTGCCTATAGCCTAAGTGGGCCCTCTGTAACAGAGCTCCCACACTCAGGCAGGGGATCAGTTCAGGGGATGCCTCTGGAACCACCCTTTGTTCACTGAAATTTGGGCACAGTGGGGCACAAAGAATTTGAAACTCCATTGTTGAATGGGATCCCTTCACATCTCTTTCATGGGTTCACCCTCAAGACCAACCACCATTATCTCTTTTCCTCAGTACCCTTTCTCCACTACAGGTTGGGAATGATGTCATTAAACATTGGGGAATTGCATCCTATATTGACCATCTGACCCCTCAATGCTCCATAGTATTTGTTTTCATTGTTGGAAGTGTTGGCCTCCTATCCCCATCTCCCAGACCTTGACTGGTGAACTCCTGCAACTGCTCACTCATCTTGCCAAGGACATCAAACATTTTCAGCTTCAGGCATTTCTAGATAAACATGAGGTGTGAACCCTACTTTTTTCAAAGATCTGTGTCTTGCTAAGGTGGGTCCGTCTCATCTGATATCAATCCTATACAAACCTTTGTTACAATATGCCAGTCCTAACTCTCCCCTTTATGTAAAACCCTGGCAAATGGAACTGGGTAAACAGGCACACAAATTGGATCTTCTAAAGTCATTCACTCCTATTCACAAGACATGTGTAGTCTCTGTAGCCCATGAACAAAGTTATAAGATCCTGACATGCAGGTATAGGCCTCCCTATAATGATATTCAATGGGTTTTTCCTTTTGCATCTGGAACTGTGAAAGAGAGCTTGGGACTATGTTACATATATGATGGTTTTGCCCCTTTTCACTCTTTTTGGCCCCACGTCTTTGCCACATATGAAGCAGTGACAGGCTCAGACATCGCTATGATTCAGCAAATAGCACTTCTCACTGTGTAAGCAATAACAGGTGTGCAGTGCTTCAACAGGGAACGAGCACTAGATCCAAAAGGTAGTCCCAAATCCACCTGGTGGGTGCACAGACCATGATGTTCCTCAAACATCCAAATCATGAATATGTACAGAAGGTCGGCACTCCAAAACTCCAAAGCAGTACATTTATTGATAAGTGCAGAGATGATACAAGAACAGCAGACGCGTTTCGGCGGGACAAGCCGCCTTGGTCACAGCTAACAATAACACTAAAAATCATGACATATATAGGGAAAAGTGAAGTGGAGAAACCCCGCCCATTGAGTTCACTCCATCAGCAGTGGGAAAGTGACAGCTGATCTGTAAAAAAATAATTAAAGATGTTGATGAAGTGAACAGATGGGCAGTTCATTCACTTATGCGGTGAATTAAAAACAGAACAGGCAATAAAGCATGGAATATAGGCACACAAGTCCTTGGCTTGAGAGAACAGAAATACAGCAAGATGATAAGGGCAGGAGACTCAAGAAGCGCAGGTATGGAAATGTGCGTCCACAGAACATTCAGTTAAACATAAACATTTGGAGAGGAAAAATGTATATTATCAGCTGAATAACAATCAAACATCAGCTGTCCTCTCATTTGATCTGGGGCCCCATTTAAGAGGTTTCCACTCATTTCCTGTCACAGTGACAACATTGGAGGGATATACTCTCACTTCCTGCCATGGTGACAAAATTGGAGAGATATACTCTCACTTCCTGCCATGGTGACAACATTGGAGAGACATACACTCACTTCCTGCCATGGTGACAACAATAGCGGGATTTTCCCTTACTTCCTGTCATAATGACAATGTCAAAGAGATGTTCCCTCACTAACTGTCATGGTGAAAAAGTTAGGGACATTCCCCTCCCCACCTGTCACGATGACAGCATTAGAGAGATTTTCCCTCACTTCCTATCTGGGTGACAATGTTAGAGAGTTTTATCCTCACTTCCCGCCATGTTGACAATATTAGAAAGACATCCCCTCATTTCCTGCAGTGACAATGGAGAGATTAGCCCTCACCTCGTATCATGGTGACAACATTGGAAAGATATACTCTCACTTTGTGCCGTGGTGACAACGTTAGAGGTGTTTCCCTCTTCATCCTGCCATAGTGACAATGTCAGAGAGATATTCCCTCACTAGCTGTCATGGTGACAACGTCAGGGAGATTCCCCTCCCAACCCGTCACGGTGAAAACATTAGAAAGATTTCCTCACCCCCTGTCTGGGTGGCAATGTTAGAGAGATTTACCCTCACTTCCTGCTATGGTGACAACATTAGAGAAATAACCCCTCATTTCCTGCCACAGTGACAATGCAGAGGTTAGCTCTCACTTCATGTCCCGGTGACAACGTTAGAGAGATTACCCCTTCCTTCCTGTCCCAGTGACAACATGGCGCTTCTGTTGTGTCGGCATGCTATATGTAAAGGAATAAGTATATTGTTCAATAAAGCTGAGACAGCAGAAACGCCAAAATATTAAACTCATGAGGGCAAGCAAACCACATGACCCCCAGACAAAGACATATTTCATAGATACAGTCACTGGGAAAAAATATTCAGCACAAGGGGTTTATTTGAGAAAGCAGTCTACATCATATTTGTGGTTCATGCCCACCGAACCTCGTGTGGAGGTGAAAAATCCACCACACCTCTCTTTCAAGGAGTTTCCGGTGGGTGTCACCACCTCTCATGGACAGCTTTACATGTTCCATGTGTGTGGAGGGGTCGTGTGGTGCAGCCAACATATTGCAATCTGCACAGCATACATTCAATAACATATACCACGTCACTAGATCCACAATTGATATAATCATGAATCAATATTTCCCTTCCAGTGGAGCAAGATGTGACGGATCTATGTTTGTCACTGTGCATTTTACAAAACCTGCAGGTATTTTGGCCGCACACGTAAGACCCTTGGACATGCAACCATGTCTTGTGACTCCCTACAGAGCAAAAGAGACTCAGGGAAAGAAAGTTTCCCAGTGTTTGGGATCGACGACTGGAGAATCTACAGCCCCGTGACAAGACCTGTGCAAGTTGTTCATCTGCATAGAGGACTGGAAGATATTTAGAAACAATGCCTGTAATCTTACTGAATTCCTTGGAGAATGTGGTGACAAATGTGACTGGATTGTGGTCTGGTGTGGAAAGGGGTCTCCTCCCTCTTTGGGTTTTTTCTTTTGTTTGATAGAGGAGCCATTTGACATGGGATTGGGTAAAAGGGATGCTCTATCCCTCATAGACACTTTATTCAGTCCCTGGGTGACAAGATCCTGACCGTATCCCCGCTCCAACAATCTCTTCGTAATAACAGTGCATTCCTTATTAAAGGATTCTGCACTGGAGCAATTTTGTTTAGCTCTAATAAATTCCCCCACAGGAATGGATCTGACAGTGTGTCTGGGGTGACAACTTGTGGCTAAGAGGAGGGAGTTTCCCGCACACTCTTTTCTATATGTTTGAGTGTGAATAGAGCTACTGCTGGCATCCCCGACCAAAGTCAAAACCAAAAAATTAATGGAGCCATCCAGACTGTCCATGGTGAATTCTAGATTGAGATTATTATTATTGACAAATTCGTGTAGAGCTGCAACATCATCTACCGTCCGATTCCAGACAAGAATCAAGTCATCTATATAGCGACTATAGGCTCTAATAGCACCCCTACATGGGTTGGCTGGCAAGAAAAAAATGTCCTCCTCCCACCACCCCATGTAGAGGTTAGCCAAAGAGGGAGAAAATTTAGCTCCCATAGAAGTTCCTTTACACTGGAGGTAATACTTCCGATCAAATACTTCTCACTGTGTACCTGGTCTCCATCTCCACAGCCAGAAAGGTCTTTCGCCACTTCTTTTTGGTAACTGCCAGGGCAATAATTCCCTGACATTGGAAGACCACATATATTTCTACAATGTGGGAATGAGTTACTGAGCTATCCCTCCTCCAATGTATAGAGCAATTTACCTCACAACTCTACGACTGATATGCCTCTTATACCTGTATGAATATCTGGACCACCTGGATCATTTACATGGAATGCTTTATGTTCAAAAATTACATGATATCATATTATCTTCTTCATAATGCTCTAACCCCCCCCCCCCCCCCACAGCACCTAGTGCTCCTCCCTTCATGCCACCTTTTATCCCTTATCCTTTTATTTTTGTTTTCTCTCTATATCTTCCTGCTTACCATTGAGTATCTCCCCTCCTCAGAATTCCATTTCTCTCTCTTGTGTACTTTTTACTTTATTATTATGCAGCCTATTGTCCCATGTCATGGTTAAGCCATCGTCCTTTCTGTTTTTGTAGATATCATTACTCTCCGCAATATCCTACTCTAACAGGAGATCAAGTTCACTGCTTTTATTATTTAGCCTTGTGTCTTGGTTTAGTATATATAGGAATTTAATTATGCCTTGCTACCTCTGCCTTATGCTATGGCCAGGGACTGTTCTCCCATTGAGTCTAATGGCTGTTTCTGTACTATGCTTTCTTATAAAGACCTAATGAACTTTTATTCTGTTACAAAGAAGTTTATAGAACGTATGTATATACCAGTGGTGGCTGGTGGTACATTTCGGGGGGGGGGAGTGGCAAACAATGCACATCCCACCCCTGGTCGGTCAGCTGGACAGTCCATGAACCCCACACTTACCCCCCAGGCAGCACTTCCCTCTGGGCAGCGGCTTCATCCTCTGCATCTTCTCTGGTGGCCTCCACGTCTCCTCCCTCTTCTTCTCTCTTCACCATGGTCCAATAAGATCGCTGGACATTTTGGCCAATCGGGGAACAGGTCTCAGGACCCGCTTCCTGATTGGCAGGGAGGAGATTCAGTGTGAAAATAGTGAATATTCATTCGCTATTGTCACATAAGTGGGTGGGCTCAGAGTGCAGTTGTTAACTATAGATAACTGTAAATGCAATTTATCAGTGATAAGCATCCAGTGTCTCTCCAGCTGTTATAGAACTGCAAGCCCCAAACAGTTCCACCAGCTACCTTACAGATCTTATACATTCTGTATGACAAAGCTTGTTGTCACTCCAATTTCTGTCTTTATATCACAGACAAATAACATGGTTACTAGTGAAGTTTGAATATTTTTCACTTAGCTAAATTAATACTGCATGAGTCTTTATTGTTGTATAAGAGCAAAATGCATATAATTTATACCGTTTATTATTTTCTTTCCATACATTATAATATCTAATACAGAATTCATTGGACCGCTTTTCAGTAAGAAATGTCTGTTAGCCTATATTGTTTCAATTAAAAAACTATTCCTTTAATAACAATGAATCAATGACTATGACTGAAAAGCAAATGAAAGAACCCTAACTAATGCATTCTTCAGAATATAAGAATGTGACCTGTCAGGTGGATCCACCTCTTTGTTTCTGAGCAGTGACAATATATTGTTTTTCTTTTATTTCTGTTCATGGCTCAATAAGTTCCCATATTTTCACACACTGATATATTTTCTTTGACCAATCATTAAGGCGTGAATGCAAAGGAATGTCATGGTTAATCAGTTGTAACCATATTGACCCATATTGATCCTGCTCTCATAATAAATATGACCTGTGCTAGCCTTTGCCTTGATCCATGCACATGGTTGGCAGAGGCACCCTGACAGCCCTTTCATCACCAAGCTTTTAAAACCTACTCTGCTATGTTCTTCCAGCAGGATATTCATTTTTGAGGTCTTATAAACTAAATCCCTAATGCTACTTTTCACCATGGGCTATTTTCATTTGTTAAGGTTAACGTTACTACTTTAAATGCTTTTTTGGGTTTAAACCAATGTTTTTAATGAACCCCTCACACTATAATTAATTTACATGGTACATAAATCATGCACATAATGCTCACATGTTTTATATATATATATATATATATATATATATATATATATATATACTGTTTACAGTATTAGAGAGTTTTCACTTAGAGACTTGGAGATGGTTGCTAAGTTACCACTACCACATGTTTCAGTATACAATGTAGTGGAAAGAAAAAGGGATGGAATGGGCATTTTATTTCATCAAGAATAATATTAATAGTGCAATTCCCTGAAAGTACAATAGTGAGCCTACAATTTAGGACTCAGGCATCTCTAAAGCATGCAGACTATACATGGTACATTATTGTGTGCTAATGGAACCTAATATGGACTATTCTCCACCATGTGTTAAATAACATGGACTTTACTGGTACTGTTTGGAAATCTTCTTACCACTGATGCTAAGGAATACTTTTTAGTGCAATGTATGGTATAACACAAATCATGGCATCTGAAGACAGTGTGAAGGCCCAACAGTATCAGCATATTTTATAAGAGAAGATTATGCCTGTGCTGAGGATGTCATTTATTTTTTCTGCCTGAAACTGGGAGCAAGGATGCTAACAATTACAAATTTCCAACTCTGCATTAATATGCCTAGAACCCACTGGTGACTCTATTCTGATAGTAATATGTTACTGATAATGTGTGACATGCTATTTGGCTGTGTGCCACATCTGAAAGCCCTGCCAGCCCAGATTATGGTCAATGCTGACTATGAAAAAATCTGTCCACCAAATGGTGAGATTTACACAGCCCTTTTACACAGCATAATGAGCTTGATGATCTGAGATTTCTCTGCTGCAACCAAACAGCACAGTTAAAACATAGCTCCACTTTTGTTGAAAAAAAAACATTCCCCTCTGGGTGATCTATGTACATTGCAAGGATTATACCAACCTTTGTTGCAGATTCCTACCTTTTGTTATTCTGAAGAAATCAATGTTTGTTTCTCTGTGCCTCTGTACTGAGTGAGTCTATTGGAAGTGGTTTCATAATAATCAATCAGCTGTGCAGCTGCAGAGCACTAAAGAGGAAATCTGTTGGGTCTGCATCCCTTTAGTATATCACCAAAAATGACATTTTTGTTGCAGGGGATACCTGAAATCTGACTTGTATCTTAGGCAGACTTCTGGGAAAATTGATGAGCTAATCACACAAGCAGGAAATTAGGTTTCTGGGGTGTGTTCAGTACACATTCTGTGTACAGAACACCTCCAGGTAACCATATTGGATTGCATTTTAAGAAAATTACAGCGGCTGCAGATTGAAAAGGAAATGTAATTTTTAATAACATTCAATTACAATATGACTTGTGTCGCAATTGTATACTCTATATTATTTTTTCTTTATTTGCTATTTTTTTCCCCCATAAAATTGCAGTTACCCTTTGAGTGACCGCTCTGCCCCTAGCCAAAAAATAAACATTTTAGCAGTGTTCAAACTTTAATCAAGAAGTGGAAAATGAGGGGTTCTGTTGAAACCAAACCATGGTCAGGTAGACCAACTAAAATTTCAGTCACAACTGCCAGGAAAATTGTTTGGGATGCAAAGAAAAACCCACAAATAACTTCAGGTGAAATACAGCACTCTATGAAAACATGTGGTGTGGCTGTTTCGAGATGCACAATAAGGAGGCACTTGAAGAAAAATGGGCTGCATGATCAAGTCACCAGAAGAAAGCCATTACTACGCAAGCCTCAAACCTTCTGGCACAAAGTCATTTGGAGTGATGACACCAAAATTTAGCTTTTTGGCCACAGCCATAAACGTTACATTTGGAGTCCACAAGGCTTGTGAAACACAGAGGTGGATCGCTGATGTTCTGGGAATGTGTGAGCTACAAAGGCACATGAAATTTGGTCAAAATTGATGGCAAGATTAATGCAGTATGTTATCAAAAAATTACTGGACAAACATTTGCATTCATCAGCCAGGAAGCTGTGCATGGGACGTACTTGGACTTTGCAACATGACAATGATCCAAAGCACAAAACACAAGGCCAAGTCCACCTGTCATTGGCTA
Source organism: Glandirana rugosa (assembly GCA_018402905.1). Lineage (NCBI taxonomy): Eukaryota > Metazoa > Chordata > Amphibia > Anura > Ranidae > Glandirana > Glandirana rugosa. The sequence goes on along the minus strand of BLSH010123621.1, from coordinate 441,198 downwards.
CAGCAGAATAAAGTGAAGGCTCTGGAGTGGCCATCTTAGTCTCCTGAACTCAATATCATTGAGCCACTCTGGTGAGATCTCAAACGTGCAGTACATGCAAGACAGCGCAAGAATTTCCGGGATCTGGAGGCTTTTCGCCAAGAGGAATGGGCAGCTTTACCATCTGAGAAGATAAACAGCCTCATCCACAAATACCACAAAAGACTTCAAGCTATCATTGATGTTAAAGGGGGCAATACGCCATATTAAGAACTTGGGTAAACTTTTGATCAGGGTCATTTGGGTTGTTTCTGTTGTCATTATGATTTAAAAAGAGTAAACACAGTTAATTGATTTTTTTGGCACTTCATGGTTGCTAACATTGCACATACTTCATTATATGTTTTGTTATTTAATAGTATTTTTCACTAGTTTGTTCTCTACAGCACTTTATTCAATATCCATTTAAGGATTGGCTACGCAGCTTTCTCCAGTTTATATTTGCATTTAGGCAGTATCCTAATTATTGCGGCAACCAGTCCTTCACCTAAAATAATGAACTAACAATTTATTTAAAAACAGACACTAGCGTGGTAATTTTACAGACATGTTGATAATAAATGGCTTCAGCTAAACAATAACCATGAGTGAAAGAAACGTTTTTGTTTTATCATTCATATTCTCAGAAAAATGGCCAAGAAATCATAAATTCTGCCAGGGTATGTAAATTTATGAGCACAACTGTATACACATTATAGGGTATTCCTTCTGTCTGGCAGTGAACCTGCAAAAAAGTCACCCAAAAGTTCCCTAATTTGCAAACTTTGTGAATCCTGGGAATTTTCATGACCACATGGTAGTGGCAATCCTGGACCCTAGTAAAGAGGAACATAAAGATAGCCTTGCCAAATATATTACTGTTAGATGTCTAAGGTGCAAGTAAAAAAACATTTACATTGTAGTCCTATAATAGCAGAGGAAAGCAAGTAATGCTTACAGATAATACTGCTTTGGATCTCTGAAGATTTCTTTGTCCACAGATACACAGCAATAAATATATTCTTTCTCACTGAGTGGTGCACAGGTGGGGAGATTATTTTACTTGTTTTTAATATATATGAAAAAGCAAGAGCTGGAAGCAGCATTTAATGGTATCATTAAAATGATTGTAAACATTCTGTTTCAAGCAGATGTGCATTCTCTTTTTGTTGACATACGTTTAATTTCTTGGTAATGATCAAAACATTTGTCAGACTCTAAATAAGTTTAAGAAATCGTCTGCATTATAACAGAAACTGCTTTCCACAGGAGCCAGAACAGCAATAAAAAGACCAGACTTCCAGATTTGATCCAATGTCTCCCCTATTTACTTTGATTAACACATACTTAACTTGGTATTTCTATCTGCTTTTTATTGCCCAAGAGTGTATGAGGATTGGATATCCTTGGTTGTCCTCCGGATTCTAGAACCATTCACAAGTGTATTGCCTGTAAGTATGGATTAAAACTTTGATGTGCATTGTTCTCATGTGCTGTAATATTTTCCATTTGCTCTTCAGTTAAAATGCAGGAGCTGACACAGGCATTAAATACACAAAATACAAATGGGGCCTTCATTTTAGTCCTACTGGATTGTTTTAATAAATAATAAAACAAGAAAAATAATAAATGTATAATAGATATGCAACCTGGATAATCACCAGTTCATGATTGTCTTTGAATCATCTCATTAGAGCCGTAGCCTCTAATAGGCTTCAAAATAGCGTGGCTTGTGGCACAGAGTGTGCCGCCACAAGCCTTTAGAAAGTCAAATGAACATTTACCTTTCTAACACTGTGCCGCTCTCTACCAATCAGGAAGCGCCGGTAAGTTACCAGTTTTCCGATTGGCGGAGAGGACAGGAGATCCTATTGGATGCCTTTCTCAGAGGAGGAGGAGGATGTACAGCCGATGCCAAACCTACTCCCCACTCGCTGGACAATGCTCACTGCCTGCTCGCTCCTAGATGGGATAAGTGTGGGACTTTGATGCCCTGGGAGGAGTACTGTCAGTGCTGCAAGCCCTGCGGCAGGGGAGAGGGGGTTGTTGGATGCCAGTACCCCTCTGTGATACTATATACCCCTCTGTTGATGCTCTATATACCCCTTTGTGATGCTATATACCCCTCTGGTGATGCTCTATATACCCCTCTGGTGATACTGTATATACCCCTCTGGTGATGCTATATATACCCCTCTGGTGATGCTGTATATGACCCTCTGTGATACTATATACCCCTCTGGTGATGCTGTATATACCCCTCTGATAATGCTGTATATACCCCTCTGGTGATGCTGTATATACTCCTCTGTGATACTATAAACCCCACTGGTGATGCTGTTGTACCCCTCTGGTGATGCTGTATATACTCCTCTGGTGATGCTGTATATACTCCTCCGATGATGCTGTATATACCCTCTGGGGAGGCTTTATATATCCCTATCTAGTGATGCTGTATATACTCCTATCTGGCGACGCTGTATACCCTATCTAGTGATGCTGGGCTGTATACTCCTGAAACAATAGGTGGAATCTATAAGGGGTTGGGTTCATGAGAAGTAGGAGGGGTCAAAAAGGAAGGGCCGGGTCTGGCGCCCCAGACGAAAATTTCACCAGCTGCCACTGATCAGCACACTTGTCAATTGATCCTTTCTTCAGCTTTCAAGCTGAAACCCTGCGCAGAGATACAGAGAAATTGAGAAAGTGTAAGAGTAAGAAAATTAAGTCCTGCTAGATCACTTCAGGCTGGGGGCGTGTGAGAGGACACATCTCCCACAGCTCTGCTCTGTGATCCGGTAATTGATCCTTCCCCAGCTGCCTTACCGACACTGAACCAAGCCGCACCAAGCCATAGCACTTGCCGCTACTCCGGACCACACTGTGGACCAACCACCGGCCATGTGTACCAGGAGGATGAAGTTCTAAGGCCTCTGAATCTGCTGAGCCAGACACCCAAGATGGTGCCAATGCAGAACAGCATGCGGGGACATCACGCGGCCCGGACAAGCTGAGGGACACGGGACTGAGGACCCCAAAACCGCAGTGGAATGCCGGTAAGGACCCCCCCCCCGGGACATTCTCTATTACGCCCAAAAGCTGGGACACTCAGGGGGGTGAAACAGCGCGACACAGTTACAGACATGGCACATGCAGAGCCAGCAGACCAGGCCTGACATGTGCAGGCTGAGACTCACTGGAAGGCCCCACAGGACTGTGAAGCCACAGAGCAGCCAATGCTTGTGGACATCCTCAGAGCGGTGCATACGTGTACCACCTTAGTAAACACTCTGCAGGAACAGTTTGGGGGACTGAGAGAGGAGGTAAAATTCATCCGCCAAGACCTCCAGAAAATCCAAGAATGCACTACAGCGGTTGAAAGTCGAGTCAGCGATAGGGAGGATCATATGACCCCCCTGACCCGTGACACAAAATCGGCACTAGAGATAGCAAGGGAGGCCATGGATCGTGGAGACGACATGGAAAACTGCTTAAGGAGGAACAATGTTCGCATTGTGGGCCTGCCGGAGAGCACGGAGGGGAAAGACCCCACAGCATTCACTGAAAAATGGCTGCTAGAGATTTTTGGAAAAGACAACCTCTCCCCCCATTTCGTGGTGGAAAGGGCACACAGGATCCTGTCTCGTCCGCTCCCACTAAAGACCCCCCCAGATCCATGCTGGCAAAACTACTCCACTACTGTGACCATGAGACAGTGCCCCCCAAGCCAGGGAAAAAGTGAATATCCTCTTCAACGGGGCTAGAGTGTCATTCTACCCGGACTTCTCCACGGAGGTCCACGGAGGTGAAAAGGTGCCTGCGGCTTCTGCAAATACCATACGCCATGCTCTACCCCGCAAAGTTACAGATTACAGTGCAGGACAGGGCACAATTCTTAGAGTCCCCTAAGGAGGCAATGGCCTGGCTTGATCACAACGAGCAGGCCCTGTGACACCGTCAGGAGGCGATGAGAGGAGACTGATTTGAAGTCAGGGGGTCTGCGGCCCGGTAAAGTTCAGCCGTTTTTTGTTTTTTTTCTTTGGAGATATGTTACGGAAGTTTGTTTGTTTACTTGCTCACTCTACAACACTCATAACCTGACTATAGGCTGGGGAACACAATACTATAAAAGAGGAAGTGAGCTACGCAAACTGCATTGTTGAAATGCTTAATGACTTTGACTTATTAGACTACTTGTTGATGGATGCTATCAGAGTTTTCAGGGATGCCCAGTTGGTCCCATTACAGTTTCTACACTGGCAGCTCAGTTTTCTACACCTTTTGTCCGAACCTTGGGCTACCATCAGAGACAGAGCCTGGGAAACCGCAGCTGCAACAACGTACTGTCTGAGCCTGCATTCGTCAGCCCACCACCCCCAGGGACGCTATTGCACCACTACGCTGGAAACCCACCCAAACTCTTGTATTTGCTGGAGTATAACAGATGAATTGTTTGGATACTGGTCAAAGGGGTCTTATGCACCAGCTGTTCCTTTACATTTTACCCAATGGCTATGGTACCAAAAATCTCATGGAACGTTAGCGGAGTTCATTCACCTCTTAAGCGCACAATAATATCCATGTTTGTCAAGAAGTTCTTCCCAGAAATCCTGTGCTTCCAAGAGACCCACCTCAATGCTGACTCTGTCCACTGTCTGAGATACTCATGGGTGGGGTGGTCATACCACTCCTTGCACACAAACATTTCTAAGGGGGTCAGTGTGTTGGTGCATGCTGCACTGGATTTCCAGGAAATAGATAAACTGATTGACTCAGAAGGACAGTTTGTTTTCCTACACCGCTGGATAGGGAGCTTGACTTGTGTTTTGGCAGGTATATACATAACACTGCTACCCTATGCAGCGGGGGTGCTCAGGCTTCTCACAACCTTTTTGGATGGGAGGCCCAAGATGCCTTTCCTCATAGTGGGGGACTTTAATTGTTGTTTGGATCCTGTTCTGTATAGACACGCCCCTCAATCCTCTGCTCTCTCCAGGGGCACCCCCTTGGCGAGATTGTTGCAAGAGGTGGGCTGGGTGGATATCTGGAGGATCAGAAACCCAACTGTTAAACAATTTTCATGCTTTTCTAAGTCATATGGGTCCCTCTCCAGGATCGATCTTGTGGTAGGCAGCTCGAGCATACTCCCGTATATCTCAGATTTGAGGTACAAACCCTGCAGTGTTTCAGACCATGCCTTGCTAGTGGTAAACTTATGATCTTCTCCACAGATCCATCTGGCCCTGGCCTCATGGAAACTCAACGCATTCTGGCTAAAATGGTTTCCTTCACATAATGAGATAGAACGGGACATGCAAGAGTATTTCATATTCCAAGATCCCTCAGAAGTTACTAAGGTCAAGAAAGCCTCAGCGGGGCTGCAGGAAGCAGTAGAGACCCAAACCAGAGAACTGGAAAACCAATATGTAGATGACACTACTGACTCAGCTAAGGAAGCTCCTCGGCCGAGAAGAAGGGCTTCTGCTCGAGACAGGCCTTCTTTGAGGAGGGGGAAAAGATGGGATGCATGCTGGCGTAGATAGCTTCCTCTCAGCAAAGATCTCCTGTATTTGGAGCTATCAGAACTCATAGTGGCGAGATTGTTAACTCTCCGGAACTGATTATTAAGGAACTAGCTAATTTTTATGAGACACTTTACACTTCGAGTACTTCCTATGACAAGGAAGAGCTGGATAGATATTTGGGGGAAATAGAATTTCCCAGGTTAACAGAGGCACAGGCCACACAGTTAGAGGCCCCCTTTACCACTCCGGGAGGCAATAGGGACATTTCCAAATAATAAGGCCCCAGGAGAGGATGGCCTACCCATGGAAGTGCTTAAACAGTACTCTGAGATCCTTCTTCCACGCATGTTGAGGGTGTGTAATGAATCGTTGGATTCAGGCTCGCTACCCCCTTCCATGTCCAAGGCCAATATCATCTTACTCCTAAAGGCAAGCAAGGACCCGGTTAACTCAGGCTCCCATAGGCCCATCTTGCTCTTACAGAGCGATATAAAAATCCTGGCCAAAGTACTGGCAATCCGTCTAAATAAGATCATAACATCCGTGGTGCATGCAGATCAGGCGGGGTTCATGCCCAACAAATCAACTGCAATTAACCTTCGCAGGCTCTTTTTGAAATTACAGTCTCAGGCAGATAACGCTGGTAAAAGAGCCCTCTTGTCACTAGACGCCACAAAGGCGCTCAACAGAGTGGAGTGGAGATACCTATGGGCAATACTGGAGAAATTCGGTTTGGGCCCCTGATATATAGACTGGGTGAAACTGCTCTACTCCCAGCCACAAGTGGCCATACGGGCATTCGGGAAACTGTCTCATGATTTTGCCCTGAGGAGAGGTACAAGGCAGAGTTGTCCGCTCTCGCCACTCCTGTTTGCCTTGGCAATTGAGCCACTGGTGATCAGGATTAGGTCCAACCCAGGGAATGTAGGATTTAACTATGGCTGGAGACAGGATAAGGTGATGTTGTATGCCGACATCACGCTTCTCCTGCTTGGAGAAACAGATGCTTCCCTGCAAGAGGTGATGTCCACCATCACCGAATTTGGCATATTTTTGGGCCTAAAAATTAACTGGTCTAAATCCGTCCTGTTACTGCTAGATGGAGACAAGACACAAGTAATAACTAGAGTTGAGCGAACCCGAACTGTAAAGTTCGGGTTCGTACCGGACTTTCGGGTGTCCGTGACCCGAAGCCGGACATTTGAGAAAAAGTCCGGGTTCGGGTATTTTTTCACCCCTTTTTCGTGCCTGTTGAATAGCTGCAGGGCAGCCAATCAACAAGCGTTTCACTCATTTGCCCTTAGAAGCCATCACAGCCATGCCTACTAATGGCATGGCTGTGATTGGCCAGTGCATCATGTGACCCAGCCTCTATATAAGCTGGAGTCACGTAGTGCTGCATGTCACATAATCTCATACTAGTGTAGGGAGAGGATGCTTCTGCTGCTGTGAGGGACAGATTAGCTGTAGAAAATCATCTCCTACTAGTGTAGAGAGAGGATGCTGCTGCTGTGAGGGGCAGATTAGCTTTAGAAAATCTGTTAAAAACATCGATTTATTGGTGGCTGGGTGCTAGAGGAGATTTTTGTATGCTAGAGTACATTTTGTTTGCTAAGCAAAGTGCCTCATATAAAACCTAAGCAAAGTTTCTGTTTGTTAGGTGGGCGTTTGCAGCCATTTTTGCAAGTGCGCTGCTTGTGTGTCAGGGACACTACATTAACCTCCCTGGCGGTATGACTGAGTCTGGAATTTATTGCTGAAAGCGGTAATGGTTTTCTGCATGGAGATATGGCGTTATGTACTATAGGCCTGCAATGGTTAGTATCCCTGGCGGTATGATTATGTCTGATTTTTGGTGCTGAAAGCAGTACAATTATTTTGCATTTATTCAATAATGTAATCAAAACCAAAAACGCAGAAATTTGCTCAGTTGCAGGATTGTCGCTGTCGTCACTTTCAGTTTCTGATTAGTGTTGAGCGAACCCGGACTGTAACGTTCGGGTCCGTACCGAACTTTAGGGTGTCCGTGGCACGGACCCGGACCCGGACATTTCAAAAATCGTTCGGGTTACTGACGTCGTGACACTGAGGTCGAATATTTCTCCGACCCAGTGTACTACGTGGCCGGTTAGTGTCGGTACGGTAATCATCCGTACCGACACTACCGAAGATTCCCGTTTGGTCACTTTGCGAACAACTAACCGACGGGACGTCGAAGAGTTGTGCACCTCATTTTATCGTCTTGGGGCCTGGCTTGGGCTTGCTAAAAACTTTACAGGCCCAGGCCCAGGCACGGTGCCTGTGGGATTTCAAGCCATGCCTGGGCTTGCAATGTCAGGCCCAAGCGAGTTGTGATTAGTCTTTGACTTTCACTGCTGTCGCTGTTAGGACGTTGACTCGTTTAAAGACGCAAAAACCAAAACTAAT
>BLSH010123621.1:409902-425889 GCA_018402905.1 Glandirana rugosa | reverse complement strand
TGGGGAAATTTATCATCAGAAACTGAAAGTGACGACAGCGACAATTCTGCAAATGAGCAAATTTCTGCATTTTTGGTTTGATTACATTATTGAATACATTTTATTACTATTATATTATTATTTTTGATAATTATTTTTAGTTATTTATTATATTATAATTTATGATTTAATTTTTCAAACTTTTTCATACCCAGGATGTCTACTAGACTCTTGTTTGGACAGAGTTATTGCTAAGAATTACAGGCCTGCAATATAAGACGCCAAATTTTCATGCAAAATAATTGTACCGCTTTCAGCAATAAATTCCAGACTCAGTCATACCGCCAGGGAGGTTAAAAAAAAGTATAATAATTTACTATTCTTTTTTTTTATTATTAATAAATAGTGCTACATAGTGCATTTGCACCCTGCTGTGCATTTCTTGCACAAAATTAAAAAGTGCGTCTACATTGCTGGTTTAAAAAAAAAAGAATAATCATTTATTATTCTTTTTTTATTATTAATAAATAGTGCTACATAGTACATTTGCACCTTGCTGTGCATTTCCTGCACAAAAATAAAAAGTGCGTCTACATTGATGGTTTTAAAAAAATATATATTCTAAATACTACATTTGCGGCCAGCGGTGCATTTCTTGCACAAAATTAAAACTTGTGTCTACATTGCTGGTTTAAAAAAAAAGAAAAATAATTTATTATACTTTTTTTATTATTATTAATAAATAGTGCTACATAGTACATTTGCACCATGCTGTGCATTTCTTGCAAAAAATTCAAAAGCGCGTCTACATTGCTGGTTTAAAAAAAAAGAATAATAATTTATTATTCTTTTTTTATTATTATTAATAAATAGTGCTACATAGTACATTTGCACCTTGCTGTGCATTTCTTGCACAAAAATAAAACGTGCATCTACATTGATGGTTTAAAAAAAAAATATTCTAAATACTACATTTGCGGCCAGCGGTGCATTTCTTGCACAAAAATAAAAAGTGTGTCTACATTGCTGGTTTAAAAAAAAAGTATAATAATTTACTATTCTTTTTTTTAATTATTAATAAATAGTGCTACATAGTACATTTGCACCCTGCTGTGCATTTCTTGCACAAAAATAAAAAGTGCGTCTACATTGCTGGTTTAAAAAAAGATTAATAATGTATTATTCTTTTTTTATTATTAATACATAGTGCTACATAGTACATTTACACCTTGCTGTGCATTTCCTGCACAAAAATAAAAAGTGCATCTACACTGATGGTTTGAAAAAAAAAATATTCTAAATACTACATTTGCTGCCAGCGTTGCATTTCTTGCACAAAAATAAAAAGTGTGTCTACATTGCTGGTTTAAAAAAAAAAGAATACTAATTTATTATTCTTTTTTTATTATTATTATTAATAAATAGTGCTACATAGTACATTTGCACCTTACTGTGCACTTCTTGCACAAAATTAAAAAGTGCGTCTACATTGCTGGTTTAAAAAAAAAGAAAAATAATTTATTATACTTTTTTATTATTATTAATAAATAGTGCTACATAGTACATTTGCACCTTGCTGTGCATTTCTTGCACAAAATTAAAAAGTGTGTCTACATTGCTGGTTTTTTAAAAAAAATATTCTAAATACTACATTTGCGGCCAGCAGTGCATTTCTTGCACAAAAATAAAAAGTGTGTCTACATTGCTGGTTTAAAAAAAAAAGTATAATAATTTACTATTCTTTTTTTTATTATTAATAAATAGTGCTACATAGTGCATTTGCACCCTGCTGTGCATTTCTTGCACAAAATTAAAAAGTGCGTCTACATTGCTGGTTTAAAAAAAGAATAATAATGTATTTTTCTTTTTTTTTATTTTTTAATAAATAGTGCTACATAGTACATTTACACCTTGCTGTGCATTTGCTGCACAAAAATAAAAAAGTGCATCTACATTGCTGGTTTTAAAAAAAAAATATTCTAAATACTACATTTGCGGCCAGCGGTGCATTTCTTGCACAAAAATAAAAGGTGCGTTTACATTGCTGGTTTAAAAAAAACAATAATAATTTATTATTCTTTTTTTTTATTATTAATAAATAGTGATACATAGTACATTTGCACCTTGCTTTGCATTGCTTGCACAAAATACGTCTACATTTTAAAAAATAATATGAATTTGTGCTAAATAGTACATTTGCGTCCAGAATGAGGAGAGCGTCAAATAAGGGACGTGGTCGTGGTGCTGCTGGTGTTGGTGGTGTTGGCGAAGCTCCTGTTGCAAGGAGAGGACGTGGTCGATCTGTGCCAGCTACATGCACAAGTGAAACACCTTCCTCAGGTGCGAGTAGCCGACAGAACCATCAACGTTATATGGTAGGCCCGAATGCCGCTCAACGAATGGTGAGGCCAGACCAAGTACAGGCGATAGTAGATTGAGTGGCTGACAATGCCTCCAGTTCCTTCACATTGTCTCCCACCCGATCCCTTGCTTGAAGCTCAGAGTTGGCACCTGAACCCCATGGCCATCTGTCTTTCACCTCAGCCCCTTGTAAATCAGCCAAGCAGTCTGAGCCCCAAGTCATGCAGCAGTCCCTTATGCTTTTTGATGACTCTGCTGGTGTGCTTTCCGTGGGCCATCCACATAGCCCTGCCCCAGAAGGGCTTTGAGCATTGAGTGCACCGATGCCCACCCACTTCTGTTTCAGGATGAGGACATGAAAACACCACTGCTGCGGCTTTCTACAGTGTGCAGACTGACAAGGAGGGCAGTGGTGAAGAGTGGGTGGAAGATGATGTGAAGGATGATGAGGTCCTAGACCCCACATGGAATGAAGGTCATGTGAGTGACGTGTGCAGTTTGGAGGAAGAGGTGGTGGTCGCACAGAGGCACCAGCACAGCAAAAGAGGAAGCAGGTTGCAAAAGCAGAACGACCGTCCCCTAAACAGTACGCCTGCTACTACCCACTGCACCCAGGGACCTAGCACACCAAAGGCAGCTCAAAGGAGTTCCCTGGCTTGGCAGTTCTTCAGACAATGTTCTGACGAAAAAAAAACGAGTGGTTTGCACGCTGTACAATGATAGCCTGAAGCGAGGCATAAATGTTCTAAACCTGAGCACAACCTGCATGACCAGGCATCTACATGCAAAGCACGAGCTGCAGTGGAATAAGCACCTCAAAATCCAAGAAAGGTCTCGGGCTCCTACTGCTTCCTCTTCTGCTGCTGCCTCGGCCTCTTCCTCCACCTCTACAGTGCCAATGTCACCTGCCACCTAGCAAACAGACGATGTGACAGCAACGCCACCATGTCCACCACCGTCACCAAACATTTCCACACGGTCCCATGGAAGCTTACAGCTATCCATCTCCCAAACACTGGAGAGAAAGAGGAAGTACCCCCCTACCCACCCACTCGCGATTCCTGGCCCTAAATGCCAGCATTTCAAAATTCCTGGCCTTTGAAATGCTGTCATTCCCTTCTGGTGGACACAGACAGTTTTAAAAACCTCATGGCAGTGGCTGTCCCACAGTACATGGTTCCCAGCCACCACTACTTTTCCAAGCGAAACATCCCTTCCCTGCACAAACAAGTTGGGGACAAGATCAATTGTGCACTGCTCAGTGCCATCTGTGACAAGGTCCACATAACCACTGATACATGGACCAGTAAGCACGGGCAGGGACTCTATATCTCGCTAACTGCACACTGGGCAAATGTAGTGGCGAGTGGGCCTGAGGCGGATAGCAGTTTGGCGCATGTCCTTCTTCCACTGAGGATTGCAGGGCATTTCTCTTTACCTCCTGTTGCCTTCTCCTCCTACTCCGCTTCCTCCTCCTCTACCACCTCCTCATCTGGTAAGCATAACACCTTCACCGCCAACTTCAGCACATCCAGGGGGAAATGACAGCAGACTGTTTTAAAACTGACATGGTTGGGGGATAAACCCCACACTGCGCAGGAGCTGTGGACGGGCATTGAACAACAGACCAATGAGTGGTTGTTGCCACTGAGCCACAAGCACGGCCTGGTGGTGTGCGATAATGGGCAAAATCTTGTAGCATCTCTGGGCCTAGCCGGTTTGACTCGCATCCCTTGCCTGGCGCATGTGCTGAATTTGGTAGTGCAGAAATTTCTAAAAAAACTACCCGGATATGTCAGAGCTGCTGCAGATAGTGCGGGCCATCTGTGCACGATTTTGGCGTTCTCACCCTGCTGCTGCTCGCCTGTCTGCTCTGCAGTGGAAATTTGGCCTTCCCACTCACGCCTTCTATGCGACGTGCCCACAAGGTGGGACTCCACCTTGCACATGCTGAAGAGACTGTGCGAGCAGCAGCAGGCAATAGTGGAGTTTCAATGAATGAGGGAGTACCTCTGCGCTGCCACTTGATGAACAGATTTTCCTTCTAATTGTGGACAAAATGTTTGATGAGTGTGGACAGCTGCTGGCACTTCAATAGTTATCCAAGACTATTTAGGTATGATTGTGGTAAATGTGTTTTGTGCCGCGCTATCTGTGTAGTACAATTGGTATTATGTGAATTAATTGTGATTGTGTTAGGTGCAATAGTGCCAGTGATAAATAAATTTAGGAAGAGGGGTAATTTCCACAGTTATCAGGCCAGTCATTCACAAGTGGCTCAGAGGGTGGGTTCCTGCACCAGCATAGGCCAGATAAAACATTTTCAAGCTAGGGGACAGTTCTGGAAGATGAGGAGGACGAAGATGATGAGGAGGAGGAGGTGGAGGAACCATGTTCACAGCAGGGTGGCACACAACGCAGCTTGTGGGCATCACTGGAGCATGGCTGGGGTGATACGGAGGACACAGATGATACACCTCCCACAGAGGACAGCTTGTCTTTGCCTCTGGGCAGCCTGGTACACATGACACCTTAGAAGGCAGGGTTAGCATGGCCGAAATGTGGAAAAGCGTTGTCAGCAGCACGCCACAACAAACAGCACCACCAGCTGATAGGCAACGTCTTAGCAGGAGGCAGCATTTCAGCAACATGGTGAAACAGTATGTGTGCACATGCGTACACGTACTGACTGATGGGTGTGCCCCATTCAACTTCTGGGTCTCCAAATTGGGCACATGGCCTGAGCTTGCCCTTTATGCCTTGGAGGTGCTGACCTGCCCTGCAGCCAGTGTATTGTCTGAACGTGTGTTTAGCATGGCAGGTGGCTTTATCACAGACAAGCGCAGCCGCCTGTCCACAGCCAACGTGGACAAGCTAACGTTTATTAAAATGAACCAGGCATGGATCCCACAAGACTTGTCTGTACTTTCTGCAGAATAGACATTTATACCGGCCTCACACAACCATTGGTATACTTAAGTGAACTTATTCTTTTTTTGAGGCCTCCTCAACCTCCTACTCCACATCCACCTCCTCCTCCTCCATTTTCTTTTTTTTTTATGTGATTTTAAGTTATTTCCCTATCCACATTTGTTTACAGGGCACTTGTCCTACTCTTACCCCCATTTTGCTTCCTTTTGCAGCCCTCTAGCCCTTTCCAGGACTTTTTTAGAGCCATTTTAGTGCCCAAAAGTTTGGGTCACCATTGACTTCAATGGGGTTCGGGGTTCAGGGTTAAGTTTGGGGCCAAAACTCGAACTTTTTTGCGAAGTTCGGACGAACCCGCCAAACCCGAACATCCAGGTGTCCGCTCAACTTTAGTAATAACACCTACTTGCCCCATACCTTTGACGTCCTCTTTTAAATACTTAGGGGTATAGGTTACGTGGAACCCCAGAGATTTTTGCCAGTTTAATATCACTCCCCTCCTTCAACGCTTTTGAGATCGGGTAAGGGCCTGGAGCTCCCTGCGAATATCGGCGGCTGGCCGGGTAAATCTCATCAAGATGATCCTTATGCCACAACTATTGTACTTTTTACACAATACCCCAATGGTGATCCCACTAAATATTTTTAAAATAGTAAATATAATCTTTCGGGAACTAATTTGGGGGGATGGAACCCCCGAGAATTAAGCTTGAACACCTACAGCGCCGAGGGTGGGTTAGCACTACCAAATCCGTGGCTATACTACATAGCAGCGCAGTTGCAGCACCTCATAGGAGCAATGGGCTCGGAGAGTGCTGGAGCGGCTGGAGAGGCTAGCTCCTCTCTGCTGGTAATAATACACACAACACAAAGAGACTCGGTTGCTCAGACACTTTAGGTGCAAATGTTTGGGAAGCCACATAAACAATACCCAACTTACAATCTCATCCAAAAGGTATGGAAAAAGGCCAAGTATTTACAGGGGGTGATGGGGTACACAGAGTTCAGCCCCATCTAGGACAGCAAAAATTCCCTGGAGTTAGCAAAATTACAATTTGGCCCTAGGTGGGTTAAATATGTGGTAACACACATTCACCAGCTATTTCAGAATGGAACTCCCCTGCCATTTGCCATTATCCGGGTAAAATTTCAACTACCTGGTAGTCTACATTACAACTATATCCAGTTAAGACATGCGATAAGTGAGCAGAGTAGGTCCTCCGAGTGGCACCTGTCTCCCACCCTGCTGTTCAGCCTGGTTAGAGATGCCGATGTGTTTAAAGGCTTTATCTCCCAGAGCTATGCCATTCTCCTCCAGTCTTTTTTGAGACGGCATCCTCTGGCAGTGATGGAACGGTGGGAGCGGGACGTGGGTCCCATAGATGGAGATCAATGGGAGGAAACCCTCCAGGCAGTGGTAGCGTGTTCCCTAAATGTATCCCAGAGGTTGACGCAGCTGTACATTTTGCTATGGGTTTATTATACTCCTCACAGGCTACACTTGATGGGCCTGTGAGATGATACAACATGCACTAGATTTAAAAGGGACCATGGGTATTTGATACGCCTGCTGTGGAGGTGTCCGAAACTCCACAAATACTGGGCTGGGATAACACAGCAGATTAACCAAATTTTTCAAGTGACTCTTCCAGTAGACCCAAGAGCGTGCTTATTGGGGATACTGGAAGAGTAAGAGTGGGAAATCAGTACTAGAGAGGCTATACAAAGAGTATTGTTTCAGGCGAGAAAACTTATAATGGTTCACTGAAAGGATGAGGATCCGCCCACAGTAAAGGAATGGGTCACGAAAATGGGGGACCAGCTCCGCATGGAGAAGTTGGTATACCAGAATAGGGGTGCGGCTCATAAATTTGAAAGGATATGGGCACCGTGGCTGGAAACTCCGGTGCTAGCCTCAGTGGATTTAGTCATGGAGAGGCTGTTGAGGATAAATGTAGGCTAATCAGTGAATCATGTCTGTTCAAGACGAATGGGCAGGCTCATGAGCTACTAGAGTGACGACAAGAGGGTGATGTCCATGAACGTCCTCCCAGAATCGCGGAACCCGGCGCAGCACAGATCGCGGTAAAGGGTCCATAGCAACGGCCCTTTACCACGTGATCGCTCCCTCCAGTGAGGAAGTGATCAAGATGTAAACAAAAAGAGGTTATGAAGAAGTCCTGTTCTCTTCTCTCCTCACACCAATACAGTGTGAGGAGAGGAGAGCTTTGGTGAGTGACCTCCATCAAATATCTGTGCCCAGCAGTGCCATATAGTGTCCCAAAAGTACTAGCCAGTGCCACTACAGTACCCAGCAGTGCCACTAAAGTACCCAGCAGTGCCATCTGTGCCACTACAGTACCCAGCAGTGCCACTAAAGTACCCAGCAGTGCCATCTGTGCCACTACAGTACCCAGCAGTGCCACTACAGTACCCAGCAGTGCCACCTGTGCCACTACAGTACCCAGCAGTGCCACCTGTGCCACTACAGTACCCATCAGTGCTACTACCGTGCCCTACAGTGATCATCGGTACCCTACAGTGATCAACTGTGCCCTACAGGACCACTACAGTGCTCATCTGTGCCACATCGCGCCACCAGTGCCCATCAGTGCCACCTGTGCCACTTCAGTGCCACGCCAGTGCTCATCTGTGCCACTACAGCGCCCAGTGCCACTACAGTGCTCATTAGTGCCACGTCAGTGCTCATCTGTGCCACTACAGCACCCAGTGCCACTACAGTGCTCGTCAGTGCCACATTAGTGCCACTACAGTGCTCATCAGTGCCAATACAGTGCTCATCATACCTGCCACTACAGCGTTCATCAGTGCTACTACAGTGCTCATCAGTGCCACTTCAGTGCTCATATGTGCCACTACAGCGCCCAGTGCCACTACAGTGCTCATCTGTGCCACCACAGCGCCCAGTGCCACTACAGTGCTCATCTGTGCCATCAGGGCACCTACAGTAATCAGTGCCACTACAGCGCTCATCAGTGCTACTACAGTGCTCATCAGTGTCACATCAGTGCCACTACAGCGATCATCTGTGCCACTACAGCGCTCATCCGTGCCACTACAGCGCACATCCATGCCACTACATTGCTCTTAAGTGCCACTACAGCGCTCATCCGTGCCACTACATCGCTCATCAGTGCTACTACAGTGCTCATCAGTGCCACATTAGCGGTACTACAGTGCTCATCAGTGGCACTTCAGCACTCATCATTGCCACTACAGCACCCATCAGTTCCCATAAGTGAGTGTTCATCCGTGACACCATATCAGTGGATCCTCATCAGCATCTGTCAGTGCCGCCTTATCAGTGCACATCAGTGCCAGCTAATAAGTGCATCATCAGTGTGGTGCATTAGTGTACATCAGTGCAACCTCATCAGCACCTATCAGTGCACCCTCCTCAGAACCCATCAGTGCAGCCTCTTC
The DNA here is from genome assembly GCA_018402905.1 of Glandirana rugosa. Classification (NCBI taxonomy): domain Eukaryota; kingdom Metazoa; phylum Chordata; class Amphibia; order Anura; family Ranidae; genus Glandirana; species Glandirana rugosa. The sequence goes on along the minus strand of BLSH010123621.1, from coordinate 417,177 downwards.
AGCACCCAGCAGTGCAGCCTCATTAGAACAGCCTTATCAGCACCCATTAGTGCAGCCATAACTGTCCAGGTGTACCTACTACACCAGTTTGTCAACACAGCCCACAGTTACCAATATGGCAAGAAAAATGTTTTCCACTGAGGAGGCCTATCGTCTTCTTAGTTTGACTGATGAGAGCAGCGGGGAGTTCTCTGCCACCAGAAATGCAGTGGCATCAACCAGCAGCTGAGTTCCATCCAACAGTGGCGCAGTGCCAGCCACAAGAAATTATATACCAGTGCAAGAAAGGCCAAGCACTAGCGGGTGTCATCTCAGCCCCAAAGGATTAGAACCCATGCCGGCCTTCCCTATGCCCTTGAAAACCCTCTGTGGCTTCCTCCAAATTCAGGAGCAACAAACATCCCACCTTTCACAGCCCAGCCAGGTGTCCAGGTGAACACAGAGAATTTTGCCTTTATTGATTTTTTAAATTTCATTTTTACCCAAGACCTATTATCTTCCATCGTGGCCCAGTGCAACCTCTATGCACAATAGACCATAACAAGCAACCCCCGTACAAGCTACGACCATCCCTATGAGTGGCAAGAATCGACAGTAGAAGAATTTAAAACATTTTTAGGCCTAACTTTAAACATGGGAATAACAAAAAAAATGAATTATAATCTTATTGGTCTACCCACCCAAACCACCACATGCCCATCCATTCATTGATTATGCCAAGATCAAGATACCTGATGATTATGCGGTTCCTCCACTAAAATGATAACTCCCAGTGCCCTCCCCGAAATGATCCATCATTTGCTAAATTATTTAAAACTCCTAAATTTTTTCTCTGAGAAATTCTCCCAATTATTTACCCCCAACCAAAACATCTCCATGGATGAATCACTTGTTCATTTCACAGGCAGGCTTGGCTTCAGGCAGTTTATCCCCATCAAAAGGTCCTGATATGGGGTTAAACTATACAAGCTGTGTGACCGAGCCACAGGGTACATCTACAGCTTCATGGTGTACGAAGGCAAAGACACTCAGCTGCATCCCCCTGAATGCCCAGAGTACATGGGAGCCAGCGGAAAAGTTGTATGGGAGCTTATATATCCACTTCTTGGAAAGGGTTACCACCTTTATGTGGATAATTATTATACAAGCTTGCCCCTCTTCCGCAATCTTCACCTAAAGAGCACTCCAGCATGTGGAACAGTGAGAGCCAATAGGAAGGGCTTCCCGCAAAGGCTTGTTACTGAAAGATTACGAAAAGGGGAGACAGCGTCTTTGCGAAATCGAGAGATATTGGCTGTCAGGTGGAGGGATAAACGAAATGTCCACATGCTCACATCTATCCATAACAACACCTATGTGGAAATCCAACGAAGAAATGGCCCAATCCAGCAACCAGCATGTATCCATGACTACAATTTGTACATGGGGGAGTCGATTTTAATGCTCAAATGATTCAACCCTATCTTCCCACTAGAAAAAGCTGCTATTGGTATAAAAAAGTCTCCATTTATTTTTTCAGTTTGGCAATGTACAACAGTTATGTTATTTACCGTAAATCTACCCAGAGCCCCGTATCTTATCTTTGTTAACAACAAGAAATCATCACCACCCTTTTGTATCCTGAAGGCCCACCAGAAAGCATTCGCTCAGATGCAGTGAGCAGACTCAGTGAACGGCATTTTCCTGAGAGACTCCCCCACCATGAAACAGGCCGAAAACGGCAGAAGAAATGCCGGGTGTGCTCCAGAAGAGGAGCTAGAAAAGACACCGTATATTATTGTCCACAATGTCCTTCCCAACCAGGCCTCTGTATAGGCGAATGTTTCTGCCGTTACCATACTTGTGTACATTATTAGTGAAACATGGTAATTCTCATTTCCTGTCAATTTCCTCCACACCCCTTATGCCACTGCAATGTACATACTGCTGCCTTCTCCGGAACTGACCCTGGCCTGTTATACGACAATGCTTCTGCCTAATACTAAATATACCTCTGCCTACTCCGGAACTGGCCCTGACCTGTTATACGACAACGTTTCTGCCTAACGCTAAATATACCTCTGCCTGCTCTGGAACTGACCCTGGCCTGTTATACGACAATGCTTCTGCTTAATGCTAAACATACCTCTGCCTGCTTTGGAACTGACCCTGGACTGTTTATTGACCACGTTTTTTTGCCTGCCTCTTGGACTGATCTTTTACCCTGATACTGGAGTAGTGAGATTCAGAAACACAGGGGTCTCACATATGTGAGGGGCTCCAGAATGATTTTTCTGGATGAAGAAAACTAATTATTTGGTTTTCTCATTCCCAGATTAGGGTCTGGAGACTCAGAGGCTTCAAAGCTATTTGGGTGGGAGAAGCCTCTACCCCTGTCCCCATTCTTTCCTGGCCTGCTACCTGTACTGTGGACCATGTTCCTGCCTACTTCCAGGACCAATATTTTGGCACTGCTGGCAATATCTCTACCTGCACTGACTCTGGACTGGATATGAACAGTATTCCTGCTTGTACTGACCATGGACAATATTCCTGCCTGCTGCCTGGACAATTTGCTGACCACGTCCCTGCCTGCCTGGATCAGGGCTCTCCTCCTGTGGACAACTGCACTACTAAAACCACAAGTAATCTTTTGTTTACTCTTTGCTTAGCAGAAGGTATTTGGGGGTGTAATTCTTGGTATGTATATGCTATGTGTTAGAAATATGAAGGGCCTTAAAAAATGTGATAGGTTGACAGGAAATTAAATGCGTAATTTATGTTCCTAGAACACCTGATGGTGCTCCGTTGATGTTGGACATCTGTATGTGGCTAGGCTGTGTAAAAGTCTCACACATGTGGTATCGCCATACTCAGGAGGAGTAGCAGAATGTATTTTGGGGTGTCATTTTTGCTAAGTACATGCTATGTGTTAAAAATATCTTATAAATGTACAACTTTGTGTAAAAAAAATGTGTTTTCATTTTCTTTTCACATCGTATAAGTACTTGTGGAAAAAAATGACACGTTGAAAAGACTCATTAGGCTTTATAGATTATACGTTGGAGTGTTTAGTTTCCAAAATTGGGTCATTTTGTGGGTGTTTCTATTGTCCTGGTGCTCCAGGGGCCTTCAAAAGTGTAATAGGTGGTTGAGAAATGAGATGTGTACAATGAGTGTAATTAATGATCCTAGAACGCCTGACGGTGCTACTTCAATGTTGGGCCTCTGTATGTGGCCTGGTTGTATAAAAGCCTCACACATGTGGTATTGCCATACTCAGGAGGAGTATCAGAATATATTTTTGGGTGTCATTTTTGATATGTACATGCTATGTGTTGGAAATATCTTATAAATTGACAACTTCGTGTACATTTTACTTTTCCACATTTTCCAAAAACTTCTGGAAAAATGAACCATTCAAATGACTGATTATACCTCATAGATTATATGTTGGGGTTATAGCTTTCCAAAATGGGATCATTTTGTGGGTGTTTCCATTGTCCTGGTGCTCCGGGCTTTCAAAAGTGTAATAGGTGGTTGAGAAATGAGATGTGTAATTTATGCTCCTAAAACGCCTAAAGGTGCTACTTCAATGTTGGGCCTCTGTATGTGGCCAGGCTGTATAAAAGTTTCACACATGTGGTATCACCATACTCAGGAGGAGTAGCAGAATATATTTTGGGGTGTCATTTTTGATATGTACATGCTATGTGTTGGAAATATCTTATAAATTGACAACTTTGTGTAAAAAAAAATGTGTTTCCATTTTTTTCCACATTTTCCAAAAACTTCTGGCAAAAAATGAACCATTCAAATCACTGATTATGCCTCATATATTATACGGTGCGGTGTTAGCTTTCCAAAATGGGGTCATTTTGTGGGTGTTTCCATTGCCCTGGTGCTCCAGGGCCTTCAAAAGTGCAATAGGTTGTTGAGAAATGAGATGTGTAATTTATGCTCCTAAAACGCTTGACGGTGCTGTTTCAATGTTGGGCCTCTGTATGTGGCCAGGCTATATAAAAGTCTCACACATGTGGTATCGCCATACTCAGGACAAGTAGCAGAATGTATTTTGGGGTGTCAATTTTGCTATGTACATGTTATATGTTGGAAATATATTATAAATGGACAACTTTGTGTAAAAAAAAAAGCGTTTCCATTTTTTTTCCACATTTTCCGAAAACTTCTGGAAAAAAAATGAACCATTCAAATGACTGATTATGCCTCATAGATTATATGTTGGAGTGTTAGCTTTTCAAAATGGGGTCATTTTGTGGGTGTTTCCATTGTCCTGGTGCTCCCGGGCCTTCAAAAAGTGTAATAGGTGGTTGAGAAATGAGATGTGTAATTTATGCTCCTAAAACGCCTAAAGGTGCTACTTCAATGTTGGGCCTCTGTATGTGGCCAGTCTGTATAAAAGTTTCACACATGTGGTATCGCCATACTCAGGAGGAGTAGCAGAATATATTTTTGGGTGTCATTTTTGATATGTACATGCTATGTGTTGGAAATATCTTATAAATTGACAACTTTGTGTAAAAAAATGTGTTTCCATTTTTTTTTCCACATTTTCCAAAAACTTCTGGAAAAAAATGAACCATTCAAATCACTGATTATGCCTAATATATTATACGGTGCGGTGTTAGCTTTCCAAAATGGGGTCATTTTGTGGGTGTTTCCATTGCCCTGGTGCTCCAGGGCCTTCAAAATGTAATAGGTGGTTGAGAAATGAGATGTGTAATTTATGCTCCTAAAACGCCTGACGGTGCTATTTCAATGTTGGGCCTCTGTATGTGGCCAAGCTATATAAAAGTCTCACACATGCGGTATCGCCATACTCAGGACAAGTAGCAGAATGTATTTTGGGGTGTCAATTTTGCTATGTAGATGCTATGTGTTGGAAATATATTATAAATGGACAACTTTGTGTAAAAAAAAAAGCGTTTCCATTTTTTTTCCACATTTTCCAAAAACTTCTGGAAAAAAAATCAACCATTCAAATGACTGATTATGCCTCATAGATTATATGTTGGGGTGTTAGCTTTCCAAAATGGGGTCATTTTGTGGGTGTTTCCATTGTCCTGGTGCTCCAGGGCCTTCAAAAATTGTAATAGGTGGTTGAGAAATGAGATGTGTAATTTATGCTCCTAGAATGCCTATAGGTGCTACTTCAAAGTTGGGCCAGGCCATGTAGCCAGGCTGTATAAAAGTATCACACATGTGGTATCACCATATTCAGGAGGAATAGAAGAATGTATTTTGGTGTGTAATTGGTGGTATGCACATGCCATTTGAGAGAAATAACCTGTTAACATGACCATTTTGTGGGGAAAAAAAAATCTTAATTTTGCAAAGAATTGTCGGGAAACAATTACAACATCAAAAAACTAACCATGCAGCTTACTAAATACCTTGGAATGTCTACTTTACAAAAAGGGATCATTTGGGGGGTATTTACTTTCTTGGCTTGTTAGGGTCTCAAGAAATGACATAGGCCATCAGTACATCGGGTGTGATCAATTTTCAATGATTGCCACCATAGCTTGTAGACTCTATAGCTTACACAAAGTCTCCCCACAAGGAGCTTACAATCTAAGGTCCCTAACTCACATATATACATACAGATACTAGGGCCAATTTAGACAGGATCTAATTAACCTACCAGCATGTCTTTTGAGTGTGGGAGGAAACTGGAGTACCCAGAGGAAACCCACGCAGGCACAGGGAGAACATGCAAACTCCTAGCAGGTAGTGTCATGGTTGGGATTTGAAACAGCAACCCTTTTGCTGCTAGGTGAAAGTGCTATCCACTACACCACTGTGCCATTTATATATATATATATATATATGTATATATATATATATATATATATATATATTGCTGTTTGACTGAGCTGGGGTGAAGCTGATCTCAGGAATTTAATAACTCTGCAGTTAAAACGCTGCCTGCCTTTCTTTAATCAAAGAAGGCTAGAGGGTTTGGTGAATGGCTTTTCATTTTTTGGGGAGGTTCTAAACACTGGGTAGAACACTGGTGGGAGTTTTTTCGGAAAAAGAATATTTAAATTTGGACTGAAATCTAAAGCACTTTGTGGTTTATCTTGAGGGTTGTATTGACACTTTATGTGCATTTTATGCTATTGATTCACAGAGATTCATTACACAGTGCTGCTTTTATGTCTGGTTATCACTGAACTTTGAGCTTTTTTTTATACTTTTTATATTCAGTGTTATTCTACCACTGAATATCTTTGAATTGGCACCTTTTCTTCTAATTTGGAATATTCCTCCAATTAACTTATGAAGAGATCGGTTACTTAGTAACTATGTTTAACTGCCTGATTTCTAAATATACAAATGTTTTCTGCACCACACCACCCAGAGTCCACAATCTACACTTGACATAGTACTTGGTGCTTTTGACAGGAGCTGCTGTGACCTGATCAATGTTAATATGCTCAAGTAAAAAGTATCCATTTTTAACCCAGTCCTTCAAAAACACCAAATACCCACTGTTGGTAAGATGAGTCTAATTAAATGTTACCTTACCTATTTATTTTTACTTTTTCAATATTCATTTTATGTACATAGTCAAATTACACAAGTGTCATACCCATATGCCAAAGACAATAATGTAGTTTTAAGGTTTTAAGCTACATATATCACATCAACAATGTAAATAAAAAAATAACTGGTCATCTTAAAAGCAGAAGAAATACAACTTCTTATAAAAACTTTTCCTAACACTGAGAACTGTAATGAGTTGCAATATTATCTGTTGAATAATTGTGGCTATGAACTGTCAGTGTTAGCTAGTTATTCTATTGAAGGTCTGACACCTGTGAAATCCCTTTGAAAATAATTCCTATTCATGAGATACATATGTGGACTGTTAAAAGAAAAAAAGTGTTACAAGACAGTTTTAAGGGTTCTTCATATGGAAGAAATTAGTGGCAAAACCTTAAGAAAAAAGGTATGCGGTCTGCATTTTGTAAGCTTATAAGAAGTACCTTAATTAGAGATGAGCGAACTTCTAGAAGTTCGGGTTCTGCTGGTTCGGCCGAACTTCGGGACAAAGTCCGGGTTCCGGTCCAGACAGAACCCGAACTTTGTCCCGGACCCCGAACCCCATTGAAATCAATGGGGACACTGAGTTTTAGGCACAAAAATGGCTGTAAAATAGTCCTGGAAGGTCCTAGGATAAAATGTCGGTAAAAACACGGATTTTGAGTCACAGGGGTAACTAAAGTTACCCCAAGCCCCAGGCCCTGTTTCAAGCCCAAGACAGACCTG
>BLSH010123621.1:365931-383985 GCA_018402905.1 Glandirana rugosa | reverse complement strand
ATTAAAGAGCCCTAAATCCCCTGCAGAGCGGCCATATTGCTACACCTCAGGCCCTCCTTCAGCCAGAAACAAGAGTCCACATAGCGCAGAACTATATCCAAGCCTGCAAGTGTAGATCTCTCATAATACACTACAACCTTAACCTGAGTGAAGCCCTTTGAGATAACATCACCATACTCTGACCCACAACCCTGATCCGCACAGCATCTACCAATCACAAAAATAGAATAATCACACAGGCAAACATGGCAGCCTAATCCTAGCTCTGAAGCGCAGCCCGGAGCACTACCATCCCTTGAGAACGATCACCATCTCCTGGAATCAACAGCTCACACAGCTCCTCAATTCTAAATGGCAACAAGGAAACGGAAGGACGAACACCACCCCAAAAAACTCACGGCCTTCTTCCATAGACCAGCACCCATGGACAACAGGGCTCAGCTGAGCAACGAGACAAGGAACACTCCACCGTCGGACTCATACACAGATCTACCAGACGCAGACCCCATAGTAGAAGCAGACGTACCATTTTCTCCACACCCAGAAGACTCCTCAACAACAAACCCCACCACGGGTAGCCCAGCCAAAGCTAGGATGAGGCTGGACTCACCATCCAACCCAGCGCTATCTGGCAACAGAAACCCGGCCCCCAATAACCCAGAGGAAGACCTACATACCTCTATAGCATCCTTCCCAACGTCGGCCAACCCGTACTCAATACTACTATGAAGGATATGCTACTCTCATTCCAAACTTCACTGATGTCTAACCTATTGGGCTTATTCCCTAAATTCAGCAACGAACTACACTACCTGGATGACAGAGTGTCACACATCGAAAATAAAATGGAAGACTGCACCAGCACCATCAACGACCTAGTGGACGCATATGAAGACACCAAATCTGACAACACTTGGATAAAAGCAAAGTTAGCTGATCTCGAGGACAGATCTAGACGCAATAACATCAAACTCCATGGAGTTCCCGAAACAGTATCCCAGCAAAACCTTCAAAAATATGTTCACGACCTACTCTCTGCCCTAATACCAGGTCTATCCCTGGTCGAAAAAACAATTGACCATATCCACCGAATCCCCAAACCCAAACACCTAGCGGACTCAATCCCTAGGGATGTGTTAATGAAAATCCACTTCTTTCCGGTGAAAGAACAACTACTCCTAAGAGCATGACAACGCAACACTCTGCCAGCTCCCTTTGACCAAATTCAAATTTATGCCGACTTGTCGCAGTTCACATTACAACAAAGAAGACAGCTGAAGTCCGTTACCAAGGCACTAAACAACCATAAAATTGTCTATAAATGGCGCTATCCAGCCACTCTCCTAATTACTCATAATGGTTCCTCGCACTCAATCAACCATCTACCTGAAGGCCTACGACTACTCAAGACCTGGAATATTATCCCGGTTCCACCTCAAGAATCAATCAGCCACCCCCCTTCCAACAGGTCCCACCCAGGAGCTCATCCCCACAACAACAGACACAGACCTAGCGACTAAAGGATCCCAAGGGTCCACCATCCTCGCCACAATCTCCGGCCTGCCCAATGAGCCTACTGTACAAAGAGCTCAGAACTTTCTCTTATTTTTCTTTGCAGTTACAAACTCTTCCCCCGACAGTTTAGCAGCTACACCTGCATCAGCTGCTCGTTACAAACTAACCTCAGTTGTTAAACGGTCCTAATGTTGAGGACCATTGAGTTGAATAGCTTTGTTCTCTCTTATGTTCTCATTATTCTTATGTTCTCTTTCATAATGATACTCCTCGCGACTCAAGTGCTACATTTGCCTCTCAGCAATTGATCCAACCTAACCACCACACCAAGTATCTTCTACAGGCTCCTTACTCCAACAGCCTACCAACAGCAAGCAAAGACACTGAGGACCCCTGCCATCACACTCCAATAGGATAACAGCAAAGAAACACTGTACCAGAACTCAACAAAGCAAGTAAGTGCTCCTACCATACACTCCAAGCCCCAAAGATGACCATCACAGTCCTATCCCTAAATGCCAGAGGACTAAACCACCTGGCAAAAAGGACATTCCTCTGGAAGACAGCCTTACAACTGCACAGTGATGTAGTATGCGTCCAGGAAACGCACTTCATGATAGACAACTCCCCCCAATGCAAGCACAAATCATTTCCTCATGTATTTCAGGCCAAATTCTCTAAAAAACAAAGAGGAATTATGATCGCGATCAGAGACTCTGTGTCCTTCCAGCTTCATCAGAGCATCATAGACCCCAATGGTCGATACATTATCATCATCTGTACCATTAATGCGAACAAATATACCCTGGCATCTATATATGCCCCGAATCAGAGACAGATCTCATTCCACAACAAAATGATCAAAAAAAATAAAGAAAGTCCAACAAGGCCACATACTCCTCTGTGGAGACTTTAACCTAGTCCTGGACTACCAACTGGATGCAACCTCCAAACCTAAAAGAACCTTACCATCACTGAACCCACTTTTAAAGAACAACAACCTCTACGATGCATGGAGATGCGGTCACGCAGAAGAAAGAGACTTTACGTTCCTATCTCCAAGACATAACTCCTATTCAAGGATCGATCTGTTCATCCTAGATAAATGGCTTTTACAAAATGTGCATACATCTGAGATCCATGCAGCCACCTGGTCCGACCACGTGCCAATAACCATTACACTACTAGACAAAAAAACACCTTCCAATTCGTACCTATGGTGCATCAACAATTACTTGCTACAAAACCCACAACACGCAAAAACGATATCAAACAAACTTGAAGAATACTTTATCAACAACACAGGCTCAGTGGCGGACCCGATGGTTCCGTGGTGTGCTCAAAAAGCTTATATAAGAGGTATCCTCATTCAACTAGGCGCTATATTAAAAAGAGAGAGATCGCAACGTATAGACGCTATATCAAAGGAAATTAACATATTAGACATCTCAAACAAAAAAATCACCAACCCCAGATACAACATCGAAAATCTTTAACCTACGCCAAGACCTGCGAGATCTAATGCTCCAGTCCCATGAAAAATCCCTACGTAAACTAAAAGCTACTAACTTCACGACAGGAAACAAAGCAGGGAAAGCCATGGTCAGAGTAATTAAAGGCCGACGCGAAAAATCAAAAATTCCATATCTATATCACCCAGATTCCAACAAAAAACTGATTAACCCCAAAGAAATAGCGGATGCCTTTAGTAGGTACTATAGTACTCTCTATAACATCCAAAATGACAACTCAAAACACCAACCCTCTACTGAGGAAATCAACTCCTTCCTAGATCACATCACACTCCCTAAGATAACAGACGATCAACTGTCTGTATTAAACAAACCATTCACCCAAACAGAAATATACCAAACTATTGGCCACCTGCCCAACAACAAAGCCCCAGGGCCCGACGGCCTGTCGGGAGAATACTATAAAACATTCCTCCAAATCCTTTCTCCCCATCTACTCAATATCTTTAATAGAGCCACATCTACTTCTCTCTTTCCACCTGAAATGTTAAATGCTACAGTCATCACCCTCCCGAAACCCGGGAAAGACCCTGACTCTCCTAAAAATTTCTGGCCCATTGCATTACTCAACATTGACCTAAAGATATACGCTAAACTTCTAGCCAACAGACTAATGGATATCCTTCCATCCTTAATAAACAAAGACCAATCAGGCTTTGTTAAAGGCAGACAAACCTCAGATGCCACTAGAAGGTTAATAAATCGTATACACTATGCAGAACAATCAGGAACGCCTTCTCTGCTCCTGTCCCTGGATGCAGAGAAGGCGTTCGATAGAGTACATTGGAAATACCTCCATTCGGTACTCCAAAAATTTGGCTTCCAAGGAAGCATCCTCAAAGCAATAATGGCACTATACTCATCCCCATCGGCCCAAGTATTCACCTCAGACTGTTTATCCAAACCATTTGAAATCACAAACGGAACACGACAAGGCTACCCCCTGTCCCCCCTGATTTTTAACTTAACAATAGAGCCCCTCGCAGAACACATAAGAACAAATCAACTAATTACAGGCCTCAGAGTTGATGCCCAAGAACATAAAATAAGTTTGTTTGCGGATGACGTAATCCTTCTATTAACAAATCCATATACATCACTAGCTGCAGCACAACAAACATTGAACTGGTTCAGCAGGATATCGTACTACAAAGTAAATGAGACCAAATCCTCTATCCTAGGAATAGCCATTGATAGCGTGCAATCCAATATGCTCCAACAAACTTACCCGTACTCATGGGCAGATCATAGTATAACCTACTTGGGAATACAAATAACAAAGTCCACCAAAAACCTATTTTCGTCCAACTACCTCCCTTACCGAACCAAACTCCAAGCCGACCTGCAAAACTTATCTAAATTTGAATTCTCATGGGCAGGTAAACTTGCAGCATTCAAAATGATGAAGCTCCCCCAACTCCTATATCTCTTCAGGTCTCTCCCAATCCCTATCCCGCATAGTTACTTCAAGTCCTTACAATCACTCTTGTCCACATATGTGTGGCAAGGGAAGAAACCCAGAATTGCTCACATCAAACTTATCAAGCACCGCACAGCGGGAGGCATGGGCTACATAGATTTCAAAGATTACCACACAGCAACCATTCTCTCACAAATGAAAGAATGGTTCCTTCCCTCTCCTGACACACACTGGGGCACCATAGAAGCACATTACATGCATAAGAACACACTGCAGTCATTGTTAGCAGGCACACTACTAAAAACAGCCACCCCCTCCTATATCCCCCCCCCCCATGACGGCATCACTAAATGCCTGGAAATCTCTAACAGCACAGACCCACACATCAGAAAAAGGTCACACAATAAAAACCCCGATACAAGCTCTAGAAAATGCCATCGACAATGTGTCCCTCGCCAATTGGACCAAGAAAGGCATTCAATACATTGAAGACCTGTCCACCTCGCTCGGCCCAAAATCGTTCTCACAATTAGTCTCAGAATACTCACTACCACCCAATGACCACTACCTGTATCTACGCATCTCACACTGCCTCTCAAAAATTCCCAAGTGGAGTAGAGAAATCCACCCCAAAGCATGGTCATTCCTATCCCCCAGCTCACCTAACAGGAAAGGGATTTCACTATTTTATGGATTACTCCATCAAAAAACAACTTTTACAAAAAACGATGCAATCCTCAGATGGGAATCTGATCTAGGTAAAAACTACACAACAGAACAATGGACTCAAGCTTGTAAATCCATATACAACACGATAAAAAGCACCAAATTATGGTAGCTGACCCAGAAATTACTGTTAAGATGGTACTTGACACCTGACAAAATTTCCCGCTTCAGGGGCAAACCCTCAGATAAATGTTGGCGAGAGTGTAGCCTAAAAGGGGATATAATGCATGTATTCTGGAGCTGCCCTAAAATGACAATCTTCTGGCAGGAGATAGAAACGCAGATAACAAATATGACAGGCACACACATCACAATCCCCCCAGGACTTGCACTGCTAAACCTAGACCTAGAACTCCAACCCACAAACATTAGATACTCAACCCTACAACTCCTTTTAGCAGCAAGACTCACAATAACCAGACACTGGAAGGACCCCAACCCCCCAAATATCCTAGAAACTATAGAAACAACAAACATTCACCACACCTATGAAGTACTACTAGCCTCGGCAAATGGGGAAAGACACAAAACCTCAAAAAAATGGGAACCATGGACGACCAGGAAATGAACACTAGAAGGGCACGCCGAGTAAGCGCAGATAAAACTTCTCTTACATGACAAGGGGCGCGACCCCCCCCCCCCGCAAGACACAGTTTGCTCCCATATGGGGTGTCTGGGGAGGGGACCAAACCTCAAAAGCTTTGGCGAGCCCTAGTCAAGATAGGACCAAAAACCAACCACCTAACAGGGATACCAAAAGATCTTACTCCCAGATGGCACTAACAATAAACCAAGAGCACCATCCTACAGCACTGAAAATGCCCCATACTCTGATATTCCCCACAGGTCAATATACCCTTATGCTGTTATCTTTACCTTTCACTTTTTACCTCTAAATCTCTACCTTAATCCTTACTTTTAACAATAATGATACAAACTGTGTATGAATCAACTGTTTTGCACTTGAGCCGGGGTATGCCCAGAGGCTCTGTTTTGTCAATTCCTTTCTTACAAAACCAATAAACATTATTGATAAAAAAAAAAATAGTAATAAATCTATACGTGTATACGTATGTTGCGCTAATGAGAAGAAATTATAGTCTCTTTCGGTATTATGATGGCACCTCATAATGTCAAACAGATTGTGTTTGTGAAGAAACGCATTAAGGGTACAGCTTTTACGTTTGGATTTAGTGGACAAGTCAATTGTAGGGTCCCCTCCTGAGTTGAAGTCTCTACCCAATATTAAAAAGCCTTGTCTACATAAGAAGATTTTTTTAGTACTTTCTGTAAGAAGGCAATCTGTGTGACATTTGGGGTATAAGCATTAACCAGGCTATATAGTACATCATTAATCTTACATACTAAGATTATGAAGTGGCCATTGTCATCTTCATGTGAGGAGATGAGTTGGAAGTTCAAGGATTAGGCAATGGCAATGAGAACTGCAGCTTTTTTCTTGTCAGAGTTTGCACTGAATATATGTGCAAAGTTTTTCAAGTGAAGCTGAGGCGCTTTGTTTTTTGCGAAATTAGTTTCTTGCACAAATAGAATGTCACCATGTAAGGATCGTACATCATTATTCAAAGCTTTCCTCTTGAAGATACCATTAAGGCCTCTAACATTAAATGGGATGAATTTAAGCTCCATGTGGAAATAGTAACCAGCTGATCTTGTTGCTGTTTTCTATTTGAGGCATGCGCTCAGATTCATAGTTGAGATGAAGTTGATCTTTGAAGTCAGTGTCAAACGAAGATTCATGGTGAAAGTGTACCTGAAGGGTTTGCTTCAGTGAAGGAAGTTTTAAGTTCGTACCTGCTGTAACGGAGCATAGTATAATACCATAAAGAACCAACAAGGTGACAAACATGGGGTTTGTAAAAAAGGATCTGAAAAAAGTCCAGAGATCATGTGCAACTTAAATGTTGCAGTGCAGTGGGGGCCAGAAAAACTTGTGAAGGTATTTAACAAGAAACAGTGGGTTGAACTCAATGGGACTACGAGGGAGGCTGAGGTTAGTGCAGTATGTTGTTTGCATCCGGGCATGGGTTGAGTAATATCAGTCAGATATTCAAGACCATTCCATTGCCACTTTAGAAGGTGCAGCTTTATCTGGAATTGTAGCGTCCGGAGGTAGAATCTTCCAATCTTTAAGCATTTGAAGGCCTTTTTCTAGTGAGTGTACCGCATAGGTTTTATGCTGTTTCGTGATCAGCAATTTTGTGGGTCAACCCCATTGGTATTGTATGTTATGATTCTGGAGGGCTTTCGTCAGCGTGAGAAATTGCTTCCTGTTATGGATAGTAGCTGCTGACAAATCCGTGTATAAGATAACTCCAGTCATTTTTTCTGATAGCTTAAGAGTAGAGTTGAGCGAACACCTGGATGTTCGGGTTCGGAGGGTCCGAACGAACTTTAGGAAAAAATCCGGGTTCGGCACCGAACGTTGCCCGAACTTTATCCCGGACCCCGAACCTCATTGAAGTCAATGGGGACCCGAACTTTTAGGCACAAAAATGGCTGTAACAAAGTCCTGGCAAGTGCTAGAGGGCTGCAAAAGGAAGTAAAATGGGGGTAAGAGTAGGGCAAGTGCCCTACAAAAAAATGGGGATAGGGAAAATAAATTAAAATCAAATAAAAAAAATGGGAAGGGGGGTGGATGTGAAGTAGGAGGCTAGAGATTGACTAGGCCGTGACCGTAGCAGTGTAGGTGGAAGTGGTGATGGTCGAGGAGGAGGAGGAGGTAGCCAACACTGTTTTTTTTTGTTTGTTAATAATTGGGGTAGCCCCCAAAATATTGAGGCCTATTCAAAAAAACAAGTATACGAATGGCTGTGTGAGCCTGGTCTAAATGTTTATTCTGCACAAGGTGCAGACAAGTCTTGTGGGATCCATGCCTGGTTCATTTTAATAAAGGTTAGCTTGTCCATGTTGGCTTGTCTGTGATAACGCCCCCTGCCGTGCTAAACATACGTTCAGACAATACACTGGCTGCAGGGCAGGCCAGCAACTCCAAAGCATAAACGGCAAGCTCAGGCAATGTGGCTAATTTGGAGACCCAGAAGTTGAATGGGGCAGACCCATCAGTCAGTACGTGTAGGCATGTGCACACATACTCTTGCACCATGTTGCTGAAATGCTGCCTCCTGCTAAGACGTTGTCTATCGGCTGGTGGTGCTGGTGGTGCTGTTTGTTGTGGCAGGCTGCTGACAAAGCTTTGCCACATTTCGGCCATGCTAACCCTTCCTTCTGAGGTGCTGGCAGTGGCACAGCTGCGTTGGTGGCCTCTTCCTCCTCCTCTGCCTTCGCCTTGTGCTTCTACTGAGCCCCCGGAGTCATTTGGGAATGCCCTCAGCAGCGCCTCTACCAGTGTGCGCTTGTAGTCGCGCAACTTCCTCTCACACTCCAGTGAGGGAATTAAGGATGGTACGTTGTCCTTGTAACGGGGATCCAGCAGGGTGGCCACCCAGTAATCAGAAGAAGTTACAATGTGGGCAACTCGGCTGTCGTTGCGCAGGCACTGCAACATGTAGTCGGCCATGTGTGCCAGGCTGCCCAGAGGCAAAGACAAGCTGTCCTCTGTGGGAGGTATATCATCTGTGTCCTCTGTATCCCCCCAGTCACGCTCCAGTGATGCCCACAAGCTGCGTTGGGTGCCACCCTGCTGCGATTCCTCCTCCTCCTCATCTACCTCGTCCTCTTCGTCCTCCAGAACTGTGCCCTGGCTTGAATATTTTTGACCTGGCCTATGCTGGTGCAGGAACCCACCCTCCGATCCACTTGTGAATGACTGGCCTGATAACCGTGGAAATTACCCTTCTTCCTCCTCCTCATCCTCCTGTGCCACATCCTCTTCCATCATGGCCTGAAGTGTTTTTTCAAGGAGACATAGAAGTGGGATAGTAACGCTGAGAACAGTGTCATCGGCACTGCCCATGTTGGTGGAGTACTCAAAACACCGCAATACGCTACACAGGTCTCGCATGGAGGCCCACTCATTGGTGGTGAAGTGGTGCTGTTCCGCAGAGCGACTGACCCGAGCGTGCTGCAGTTGAAACTCCACTATTGCCTGCTGCTGCTCGCACAGTCTCTCCAGCATGTGCAAGGTGGAGTTCCACCTTGTGGGCACGTCGCATATGAGGTGGTGAGCGGGTAGGCCGAAGTTCTGCTGCAGCGCAGACAGGCGAGCAGCAGCAGGGTGAGAACGCTGAAAGTGCACACAGACGGCCCGCACTTTATGCAACAGCTCTGACATATCCGGGTAGTTTTTTTAGAAAATTCTGTACCACCAAATTCAGCACATGCGCCAGGCAAGGGATGTGCATCAAACTGGCTCGGCCCAGAGCCGCTACGAGATTTCGGCCATTGTCGCACACCACCAGGCCGGGCTTGAGACTCAGTGGCAACAACCACTCATTGGTCTGTTGTTCAATGCCCATCCACAGCTCCTGGGCAGTGTGGGGTTTATCCCAGACAAACATATCAGTTTTAAAACAGCCTGCTATCGTTTCCCCCTGGATGTGCTGATGTTGGTGGTGAAGGTGTTACGCTGAGCGGATGAGTAGGTGGTCGAGGAGGAGGAAGCGCAGTAGGAGGAGGAGGCAACAGGAGGCAAAGACAAATGCCCTGCAATCCTTGGTGGTGGAAGGACATGTGCCAAATGGCTAGCCGGTTCAGGCCCACCGGCCACTACATTTGCCCAGTGTGCAGTTAGCGAGATATAGCGTTCCTGCCCGTGCTTACTGGTCCATGTATCAGTGGTTATGTGGACCTTGCCACAGATGGCATTGCACAGTGCACACTGTGATCTTGTCCCCGACTTGTTTGTGCAGGGAAGGGATGGCTCGCCTGGAAAAGTAGTGGCAGCTGGGAACCACGTACTGTGGGACAGCCATCACCATCAGGTTTTTGAAACTGTCCACCAGACGGAATGACAGTATTTCAAAGGCCAGGAATTTTGAAATGTTGGCATTCAGGGCCAGGGATCGCGGGTGGGTAGGGGGGTACTTCCTCTTTCTCTCCAGTGTTTGTGAGATGGACAGCTGTAAGCTTCCATGGGACCATGTGGAAATGCTTGGGGACTGTGGTGGACTGGTAGCGTTGCAGTCATATCGTCTGTTTGCTGGGTGGCAGGTGACACTGTCACTGTAGAGGTGGAGGAAGAGACCGACGCAGTAGCAGGAGAGGAAGCAGGAGGAGGCCGAGACCTTTCTTGGATTTTGAGGCAATTATTCCAATGCAGCTTTTGCCTTGAATTTAGATGCCTGGTCATGGGGGTTGTGCTCAGGTTGAGAACATTTATGCTCCGGCTCAGGCTATCATTGCACAGCTTGCAAACCACTCGTGTCTTGTCGTCAGCACATTGTCTGATGAACTGCCACGCGGGGGAATGCCTTTGAGCTGCCTTTGGTGTGCTAGGTCCCTGGGTGCGGTGGGTAGTAGCAGGCCTACTGTCTAGGGGACGCTCGCTCCGCTTTTGCAATCTGCTTCCTCTTTTGCTGTGCTGGTGCCTCTGTGCGACCACCACCTTTTCCTCCAAACTCCACACGTCCCTCTCATGACCCTCATTCCATGTGGGGTCTAGGACCTCATCATCCTCCACATCATCTTCCACCCACCCTTCACCACTGCCCTCCTTGTCAGTCTGCACACTGAGGCAAGTTGTAGCAGTTGGCACCTGTGTTTCGTCATCATCAAAGATTTGCTGCGCTGGTGTTTCCATGTCCTCATCCTGCAACAGAAGTGGTTGGGCATCGGTGCACTCAATGTCTTCCACTTCTGGGGCAGCGCTAAATGCCCACGGAAAGCACACCAGGAGAGTCATCAAAAAAGAATAAGAGTCTCTTGCAGGACTTGGGGCTCAGACTTCTTGGCTAATTTACAAGGGGCTGAGGTGAAAGACAGATGGCCATGGGGTTCGGGTGCCAACTCTGAGCTTTCATCAAGGGACTGGGAGGGAGACAATGTGAAGGAACTGGAGGCATTGTCAGCCACCCAATCTACTATCGCCTGTACTTGTTCTGGCTTCACCAATCGTTGAGGGGCATTCGGGCCTACCATATACCAGTGAAGGTTCTGTTGGCTACCTGAGGAAGGTGTTTCCCTTGTGCATGTAGCTGGCACACCTCGACCACGTCCTTTCCTTCCAACAGGAGGTTCACCAACACCACCAACACCAGCAGCACCAGCATCACCAGCAGCACCATGACCACGTCCCTTATTTGCACTGCTCATTGTGCCCGCAAATGTACTATGTAGCCCTATGTAAGTATTTATTAATACCAATTAATACCTTTTTTTTTTTAAACACCCACGTAGCCGGACTTTTTATTTTGGTGCAAGAAATGCACCGCTCACACCAACAGCTGGAAGCTCTCCCTTTAGAACTAGGAGATGATTTTTGAACAATAATGTGTCACTTACAGCAACAGCTAGAACCTCTCCCTTTAGAACTAGGAGATGATTTTTGAACAATAATGTGTCACTTACAGCAACAGCTGGAAGCTCTCCCTTTAGAACTAGGAGATGGTTTTTGAACAATAATGTGTCACTTACAGCAACAGCTAGAACCTCTCCCTTTAGAACTAGGAAATTATTTTTGAACAATAATGTGTCACTTACAGCAACAGCTGGAAGCTCTCCCTTTAGAACTAGGAGATGATTTTTGAACAATAATATGTCACTTACAGCAACAGCTAGAATCTCTCCCTTTAGAACTAGGAGATGATTTTTGAACAATAATGTGTCCTTTACAGCAACAGCTGGAAGCTCTCCCTTTAGAACTAGGAGATGATTTTTGAACAATAATGCGTCACTTATAGCAACAGCTGGAACCTGGCCCTATAGGAGTAGGCAATGATTTTTTAACAATAATCTGTCCCTCTAAGCAGAAGCCTCTACCTAGTGCAATCAGATTGTTGTGTAATGCAGGGTTTGATCTGCAATTTGTCACTCAAAACAGCAGTATGCTAAATCTCAAATTACATAGAAACATAGAAAAGTGAAGGCAGAAAAAGACTGAGTAGTCCATCGAGTCTGCCCCTTTTTATTTATTTATTTTTTTTTAATTTATTTATGTATTTTTTTTTACATCTGATCGTTGTGTTCGATCCCACAATGTGCTCGTTGTGTACAATACCACAATCTGATCATTGTGTACGATCACAACGATCGTTGTGTTAGGCAGGGTTTGATCTGCAATCTGTCACTCAAAGCAGCAGAATGTGAAATCTCAAATTACTCCCACAATCTGATCGTTGTGTACGATCATAGCGATCATTGTGTTATGCAGAGTTTGATCTGCAATCTGTCACTCAAAGCAGCAGTATGTGAAATCTCAAATTTCTGCAATCTGTCCCTCAGAGCAACAGTAGTAGTAATCTCAGGATGCAGGATCAGATGTTAAAATGTCTGCAATCTGTCCCTCACAAAAACGCTGGCAGCTTCCTCTCCCTATACTATTCAGAGTCTCAGAGAGCATGTGACTGCAGCATCAAGTGACTCCAGCTTATATAGAGGCTGGGTCACATGATGCACTGGCCAATCACAGCCATGCCATTAGTAGGCATGGCTGTGATGGCTTCTAAGGGCAAACCAGTGAAACGCTTGTTGATTGGCTGCCCTGCAGCTATTCAACATGTGTGATCAACTACCAGAACCCAGAACCCCAACCCAAATGTTTATTGAAATGTCCGTGTTCGGATCCGGGTCCCGGACACCCCAAAGTTCGGTCCGGACCCAAACGTTACAGTCTGGGTTAACTCAACACTACTTAGGAGTAGCCCTTGCTGCTCTCATCACTTTTTCTTTAATGTGAAAAAAATTGATCCTAGCCAGGACATCTCTTGGAATTGTATCAGCCAAGAAAGGCGATTTGGGGATGCAATGAGCTCTATCAATTATTAGATCCATAGGCCCAGCTTCAGGCACTAGTTCGGTCATAAGTTGGTGTAAAAAATCATAGAGTGTGAAATCGGTGACATTTTCTGAGATCCCTATGAATTTTATATTGTTGCGTCTCGAATTGTCCTTGAGGTCGGCGAGCTTGGCATTAATTCTATGGATCTCAGTGTCATGATGATTAAAGGAATCAATTAACTCATTATGTGTATGGCACACATCCCCAATTTTGTCTTCTGCTTGTGATACTCTGAGGGAGAGGTCCTGGATCATATTAGAGACCCCTGCTATCATTCTGGCCATTTCAGTATGTAATGAGCTACGCAGAGAGAGCAGCATGTTTTTTAAATCAGATAGGGAAGCAGGTTGGGAGGATGCTGGAAAGTCCTCTAGAGATGGCATGGAAGTGTAATAGTCAGAGCCTGCACTGGAAGCATGGAGGGGAGAGACTCTTCTCCTCCCTGCTTGCTCTTTTTGCTCTTGATTGGGCTGCATGTGGTGGGGCTGTCTGGAGGGGTTGACTCACCTTGATTACGCTGTGGAATGCTGGGTGCTGTGCTGCCAGTGTGCAGATTCCTCTGCACTATGTCTGTGTGGGCCGAAGCCAGGACACCATATCGGGAGCCGCCGCCATCTTGGGAGCTGTGAGTGGCGGAGGAGGACAGATAGAAATCCATCAGTTTCTGGGGTCCCAAGCCGGTGTTCAGCCACTTGGTCATGCTGGCGGCACTGTGTGGAGCGGATTTCTGTATCTCCGGTATGTAGATCATGTCCAGGGTCGCTGAGAATGTCGCTGAGCTGCACAAGGTCCTCAGAGCTCCTTCACTCTGCAGCCATCACGGTCCACACTCGGCCATGTCCCCGATCCTTTATTTACATCACGTGATCATCTGTCATTGGTTGACAGCTGATCAAGTGGTAAAGGCCAGGATCGGCCCCTTACACCGATCTGTTATCAGCCGAGTCTCGTTGACTCAGTGATCACAGAGCTCACTGCGCATTCATGGATGCCCTCCTGGCAATTCTGGTCCGCGCTGTAGCTGGATTCCCTTCTTAAAGCGGAGTTCCACCCTAAAGTGGAACTTCTGCTGGTTGGATTCCTCCCCCCCCTCAGGTGTCACATTTGGCACCTTTCGGGGGGGAGGGGGAAGAGGATTCCTGTCTTTAGACAGGTGTGCTTTTCCACACATCCGGGAGCTCTGGCCGGCAGCCGCGGCTGCTGACGTCAGCAGCCCGGCTCTCTCCTCCCTGCTCGATCTGCTTCTGGCCGCCTGGCCAGTAGCAGAATGCGGCAGAGCCTCGCACATGCGCAGTAAGGTGCCCGGCGTGAAGCTGTACTGCTTACACGTCCGGGCTCCCTTACCCACGATGGAGGCAGCTGCACCCGTCCCCCAATCCGAAGATCGGCGGTGGGTGCAGACATCGCTGGACTCCAGGACAGGTAAGTGTCCTAATATTAAAAGTCAGCAGCTACTGTATGTGTAGCTGCTGACTTTTAATTTTTTTTTTTCCCCTCGGACCTCCACTTTAAAAAAATTTGTTTGGTAAAACAAAAGAGCAAGATGCTCATATGCTCACCTCATTAAACACAAAAAGGCTGGTGGAGTAGACTTTGCGGATCTCCTTGATTACTATTGCGCATCGGTTCTTACTCAATTGAAACATTGGTTCCACCCTTCTTCAGAAACCCAATGGGGGGTATAGAATCCACTTTATCCTGTGCCCCAGATCTTAAGTCACTTCTTTTAGCTGATTAATGGTCTCCACTGCCCTTAGAAAAATTTCCCCCCACAGTACAGGGCTCCATGATAGCTTGGAGGGCATATGTTCATAGTTCAGTGTACAACAAAGCCAACACTGATGTGTTGACCCACCTTTAGAATTCCTTATACTGCATATGCACACTAAGATATGGCAGGTGTCAGGGTGTCTCTTTGAAGAAGGATCTTCTCAATGTCAATACACCAAAGATTCTTTCTGAATTGGTGACTGCATTCAACAATACCCACTAGTGATTTTTTTTTCTCCACATGCGTATCTCACACTTTCTCAAAAGTAACCCCAAAGGTATTATCACCCAGGGTATTTCCCTGTTCTACTCTCTCCTCCAACAGAAAGAAATGTTTCCCCACCAATGACACGCTGGAAACTAGACCTACAGTTTTCCTTTTCAGAGATTCAGTGGTTGAAAGCTCTACATTACTCATACCAAATAACCCCCTGCGTTAATCTCTGGGAATTGGCCCAAATAATCACCACTAGGTGGTACCTTACTCCCTACAGACTTGCCAAATTCTCTCGGGAATCTCTTTGCTGAAGAGGGTGTGGGCAAGTGGGTAATATCCTTTGTATAAGAGCTTAACTTGCTTCTAGCACCAAAATTTTCAAATGGTTTCCAGAATCACTGGTAAATTAACTCCTCCTGACCCAGCCCTAGCTCTTCTTAACCTTGGCATAGACAACTTCCCTACTCAATATCGTACTGTTGTATTGCATGTATTGTTTGTAGCCAAATCTTTAATCAGCAAAATGTGGCGAAGAAACCTAACACCCAATATATCGGAACTCACAGCTATGATTAGCCTCCACTATACTTGCTCTTAGGGCCAATACCCAATCTAGATTTGAGCAGGCATGGAAGTATTGGGTTCATGATGCATCTGTTGGTTACTATGGATTTACCCTGGTGGATGTTGCAATTTGCTTATTGATGATTGCTTACAACAAATGTATTATCTCTCTAATTCCTTCTCATCTTCCCTTTCTCCTCCTATTGAACAATCTACTGAATTCACCTTCTTGACCTTAAGTTTTACTGACTGTTACCTTATGGTGTATACACCTTGTATGCCTGTATGTTACTGTCTCACAACTTTCAATTTTGATTGATGGCTGTATGATTGTCCTTGTTTAAATTCAATAAGAAAAAAACTAGTACAAATTTTAGCACAGTCATTTTAGAATGGTCTCTTTTGGAATTGTTAATTTGTTTGGAATCTTTCATTGGTATACGTCAATAAACAATTATCCAATAAAAAAAATTAAATCATAGCTACATTATATTATATTTTAATTTATGCTGCCCTACGTCTACATGAAAAAATGCCATTTTGTTAGGCTTCACACATTTTGCCCCATATGCCATACATGATTATTGCTCTGAAAATATAACACATGTGCCAGCTAAGCCAGAATGCCTATGTTTGACGGCCAACACCCAAAGAAGAATTCAGATTGGTTTCTAAACTAAAATTACCATTTACAAGTTTACCATAATTCAATTTGTCCACGCTATATTTGTCACTTAAACATTCAGAGAGTCTAGGGACTGGTAAATGTCAATTTTCAACAGTTACATGTGTACTTTCAATCTTTGTATTGCACTGATATTTATGGAAACATAAATGGTCTTTTATGCAAACATCATATGCATGGTGCATAGTGTTCTTTAACGATACCATAAACTAATGCCCACTTAAAATAATCTCTTGGTTCACATTAACGTCTTCATATAAGGGCTTTAGCTTCATATATACAAAGCTAAATGTGAGGCTTTCATGAGTCACAATTGAGACCAGACTCCAAGGGAGCTTTGCTGTGAAGCATTTATTCTGTAAACTATTCTGAGCACATTTGCCATTCTTACTTACCGAATGGTAGAACATCTCTTGTAGGACCTTAGGCAACTCTATGGTTGCTTTCTATTTTCATCTTGGTTGTTTTTACCCCCTTAAGTCTGTACAGGGAACAGAACAATTCCCTTGTTGGATCAATGACAGAGCCCCGTAGCATTAGGGAAGAGATGTAATCAGGCTGTGGCAGACATTTGTACTAGCTATTGAGTGGATTCATGGTTTTATTTAATAATTGGTACCTCTTATGCACTTTGCAATTTTAAATGTCCTGAAATTAGATCACGTCATTTTCCTTATCATGTGAGTGCAATTTATTCTATCATTTTATCCTTTTAATTTGATGCTTAGTACAGTAGAAGTGCACATGGTGTCTTTTTGGGGTATTCCCTACCTCATATGACAGTGGCGCTACTGTCCTAGGAAGTGAGCCTAACTATTAGGCAATGAAATACTCTCCTGAGTAGATTTACTGGTGGGTTTATAACTAGTGTTGAGCGAACCCGGACTGTAACGTTCGGGTCCGGACCCGAACAAGGACATTTCAAAAAATGGCATGGCTGTGATTGGCCAGTGCATCATGTGACCCAGCCTCTTTATAAGCTGGAGTCACTTGATGCTGCAGTCACATGCTCTTGGGTTAGCTGTAGGGAGAGGAAGCTGACAGCGTCAGGGAGAGATTAGAGATATTTTAACAACATCTGATCCTGCATCCTGAGATAGATTACTACTGCTGTGCTGTTGCTCTGAGGACAGATAGCAGAAATTTGAGATTTCACATACCGCTGCTTTGAGTTGCAGATCAAACTCTGCATAAAACAATGATCGCTACGATCGTGCACAATGATCAGATTGTTGGAGTAATTTGAGATTTTCAAATACTGCTGCTTAGAGTTGCAGATTGCAGATTAAACTCTGCCTAACGCAACGATTGTTACGATCGTACACAACGATCAGACTGTTGGAGTAATTTGAGATTTCACATACTGCTGCTTTGAGTGACACATTGCAGATCAAACCCTGCCTAACACAATGATCGTTACGTTCGTACACAACGATCAGATTGTGGGAGTGATTTGAGATTTCACATACTGCTGCTTTGAGCGATCTGACTGCATTAGGTAGAGGCTTCTGCTTAGAGGGACAGATTCTTGTTCAAAAACCATTGCCTACTCCACTCCTATAGGGCCAGCTGTTGCTGTAAGTGACACATTATTGTTGAAAAATCATCTCCTAGTTCTAAAGGGAGAGTTTCCAGGTGTTGCTTAGAGGGACAGATTCTTGTTCGAGTTTCGTCGTCATACACTTTAGAGTTTAATGAGGTTGTCAG